>JAAAKM020004675.1:0-11548 GCA_010016025.2 Alatinidae sp. Z8VKAUB7J3 | reverse complement strand
ATATCACGTTCATATCTCTTCTTAGCTGCGAGAAACGGCTGTTTGAATTTGGAAAAGGCCTTAAGGAAACACTGTTAGTTTTGCTCAGTTCATAAAATTATGAACTGGGTTCATTGAACAAGGTTTTGATAGGCATGATTTAAAGTTACAGAGGGCGTATCTCATCGATTGCTCAAGATGTCGTTCTCAAATTTGGACAGGTTGTCTATTTCAACAAGAAGAAAGCAATGAGTCCAAAAATTTATCAAATTTCTTATATTCATTAAATCGTGACGTCACACTTTAGTACTCTATTGCCATCAAGCGAGTCTTTATTACAACAAAACCTCTTATACCTACAGAACCACAATTTCAATTCAATAGAAACACTCTTATGCAATATGTATTTTTTTGAATTTGCTTTAACAATAGCTAAGGTCAAATTCCAACGTAGTTGCGGTTACATTGAGAAACCGGTGTTCTCCAATGGACAATAGTATATGGACTACTTGACAATAAAAAACAAACGAAGTCACGTGACTGAGGATGAGAAGACCAATTATTTTGTTTATCAAGAGGCTCTCTACAGATAGGGAGAAGAATATAATCAGTCGTTCTAAATTCACCTTTGATGACATATTTATTTTGTTTCTTTAAATCATAAATTAATCCTAAATATAATTTCTTTCTTTTTATGGTAACTTTAACCAAGGTGAAACTGGATAGTATGATAATCAAGTTTCAATAAAAAGTGGGTAACCTGTAAATATAAATATTTATAACAGAAGTCTCCTTAACACTGCTTCATTTGTTTTTCATTAATATCCCTCTAAACTGCTATAAAAATTATAATGCCAAAATTATAATTTATTCAGTACTCCAACATATGTTAAGAAAACTTGATCTCTTATTAGCAGTTGATGCGCCGTCCATAATACTTTTGTAGCGTCATAAAAAACCTTCGCTTTGTACAATTTCCGTAGAAATCCCATATGAAATATTTAGAAAATATTCTCAGAAATTCTTAAGACACTTGTGCAATTTTCACAGCATACATAAAAGAATTAAAGTTAGAAAAAGGATGCCTTCTATAACACTAAAATATACGTCGATGACACTGACATGTCGGCGGCGATTTAGTAAAATCCTCGAGTGATGATTTTAACAGGATTGTACTGAGGTTCCTTTGTATCATAAAGCTAATCAAGTGTTTCCTTTGTATTTAAATCTGGTCTAGATCATTTTACTGCTGTGGTAGTAAATTTACAAAATAAAATGAACGACTGCATGTAACCTCAATACTTAAGAATAAAGCTACTGTAAAGTCATGATGCTAAGAAAATTATTCTTAGCGCCCTATACCTTCATTAATTAAAGTTTTTCCGACAATAACTTCAACGGTAAGCCTGCATCTGCCTAGCTTGAATCGCAAAGCAGAACCAAATATCTTAGTTAGGGTCTGCGGATCAGACATCTAAAACTCGTATTTTGCAGTGCGCGCAGGTAACATTAATTAAAATTCACTAAACAACGGAAAGCTCTTTTGACTGTACCATCGGTCGATTAATAAATATTTTATCACCTTCAAGCACGTTACAATCCATAGCTGCGATCTTTTCATTGAGTTGGCCCTCCATAGTGGGATCAACGAAACGAATTGTAACAAATATCAACTCGAAGAAACACAATTTTGAAAGCCTGGACAACTCATTGGTGTCTGATATGCAGATCCTTTTTAAAGTGGTTTGTTTATGTCTGCAACGCAGGTTATCATCTAATATGCAAAAGAAGCTTTCACAGACAGTTTTAAATAGTTTGTTAGTGGTACAAAACAAAAATATTGCACGAAATAGCGTAAACGTATTGTACTGAAAAGCTTTTCTCGTCTTACACTTCTCAGAGTAGTAACGTCAGAATGACCGAAATGGAATGTGTGAAAGAGTATACCCAACTTTATTTTGAAGGATCCAATCAAAAATTGGACTGCCTGAATGGCTTGTGCTTTGGGATAAGCATGAGAAGTCCCCTGGGTCCAGAAAATATCTTTGTTGGCTTTCATTAACTTCAATATTTTGAATCCTGCCAAAAGCCTATTGTTTATTTCCGTTTTGTTGACGACACATTTGCAAAATTTAAAAGGAGTCTGAAGGCGACGAATTCCTCAAAAAACTTAAGTTGCTTACACCAAGCTCTAAATAAGATTAATCTTATCAAAACTTTAGCTCATCGCGCTCTCATTATTTGCTTTTAGAATCGGAACTCGATTTTCGAAAGCAAACTTCTAATGGCTTTTCTAATGGCTATCCTGAAGACATCGTTGACAGCACTATTGGATTTAAACTTTCACAGTTCTCATAAGAAAAACGCTTCGGACCTAAAAAATGTCCTGTATACTTAAAACTACTGTGGCATATAAGCGTTTCTCTTCGTTTTGAAAACCAGATCAAAAAGGCCATAGGGAAGTGTTTTGGCGCTGTCGCTCCACGCGTAGTTTATACGACCAAATAAACATTGTCAACCAACCACAAGGATCGTGTGCCTTCCACATTTTCTAGCCCTGTAGTTTATCAATTTCATGTCAGTGTGAGGCTGGCTATGTTGGCCGCGCGACTTTGAGGTTGGTTGACCGAAGTAAGCAGCATGTACCATCGTATATTCGCCAAACATCGACTCCTAAAAGGAAACAAACACCTCGGATTCAAACACCAAAAACACCACTAAGCAATTGTTTAGCACTTGCTTGAGAACCCAGACTGTGCCAAAGTGTACAAGGACGATTGCTTCCGTATTATAGGAAAGGCCAGGTCTGCAATTCATTTGGCCGTTCTGGAATCAGTCCACATAAAAGCAAGAAAACCTTTGCTATGCAGACAAAAAGAATTTGTTTTCTCGCTAGGCCTATTCAGTTAATCTTGTTGTAATGGAACTTGATTAGTCCCAAAACACACGTCAGTCAGGCAGTACAATTTTTGATTGGCTCCTTCAAAATACAGTTTAGTATACTCTTTCACACTTTCCATTTCGGTCATTCTGACGTTAGTACTCTGAGGAGTGTAGGACAGTTTTAACTGATTCAACAGAATTCCAAACTTTAAGATAAACATACACTATACATTTGCTTTACATAATTTTCCATATGACTCGGATTTCATTATAATCTGCACGTTTAAACGGAAGGCAATAAAATACGTAAGAAATTAGGAGTGATAGTCTGGACCAGTGTTTCTCAACAGGGACCCGGGACCCCCTTGGGAGGTATTATAAATATTAAAGAAGGTAACATGGAAACTTGGGGCACCAAGGGGTCCAAGTCACAGCTAGAAGCCCAACAACTAATGACATGTGCTATTTGTTTTCGGACGTAAAACTGCGAAAACGAACCAAGAGCATAAATAAATCTCATCACATGACCAACAATACCTGAGGTCATACGTTTATGGCTTACACAGGAATAAAGTAATAATAATGATAATAACGATATACAGGAGCTTTCCAAATTACATTGGCTCTTCATCTCCCTTAATGAATATAAATAGATGTATGTAAGCATATATATTGATATGCAAATGAAGGAAAAAAATCAAAATCAGAAAAGAAAAGAAAAGGATGAAAAGAAAAAAAACCCAAAACAAAACAGCAACAGCAACAATAAAAACAAACAAACAAAAAATAACAAAAAAGAAAAATAACATCAATAAAATAACGTGACCAAATAAAAAAGTTTAAAACTAGTAGGTTTTCTGTGGCAGTGTTCAGCAATCGTGCGCCCACAAAGGATGTCCAGTATTGACAATTAAGAAATGTCAATGCCTTTGTCGATAGCGACCCTTTTGTGTACTAAGATTACAGGTCAGTCAGAATTTAATGAAATTCGTATTTTGGCTTAAATTGGAGCGTAATGTTACAGGTAAAAATTTTAAACCCATTTATCTGTGTATATTACTTGATAAAACTAAGAAGGCGTTATTTAGTTATTATTTTATGAAATGCCAAATTTAATGGGCAATTTGACCTTGGAGCAGTTGTCTGAGGTAACGACTTTCGATCACACTAAAGTTTTTGAAAACGCAAATTTTCGCAGACGTGATGCAAATTTCGAAATCAATACGTAACCACCTGCCTACAGACATAATAGCAGTATATTCCACAAAATAGGGAATACGTAATGTACTTGAAACCATCCTTGGTCCGATACTCCTCAAGGTACAATCATCAAAACGATTGAAATAAAACGTGTGAAAGAGTTCATCTAACTTTATTTTTAAAGAGCCAATCAGAAATTGGACTGCCTGAATGCAATTTTATAGTGAGAAATGGAAGCACAAAGTTTGCTAGGGAGAAGGGAGGATTAGAAAGCACGCCTTCCTAAGCAGAATAGGGCTAAAGTCAATTAAAAAGTAGGTGATGAATGTAATCGATTATTATTGATTTTCAAGAGTTTGAAAATTAAAATGAAAAACTTAAAGAAAAACATGTTCTTGTTTTTAAACATTCAAGTATTAAAAAAAACAAGTAATTCATCTAAAAATAAGATAATTGCAGCACTGATCTATATATTATTAATTTTTCGTGGGTGTTTATGTCAAATGACAGCTTATGTGAAGAGAAGTACGATAAGTAGCAATCAAAATTCTTATGCTGTTTAATCATTAACTGTATTTGTTGCAAGTCAATGTTTGTACGCCTATTTATAGAAGTCGATTTATATGTCGATAAACAATTGCAGAAAACTAAACACGAAAGTAACAACCACCTAGGCCAACGACCATATTTGTTTCTCGAGAGTACTGTAGGTTTGTCCTTTTAAGCCTGGTTCACATACGAGTAAAATCCATCGCCAGACAAGCGTCTGGCATGTTAAAGGCAGGTTTTCTTGCATGCGAACGCTACTACTTCTCTGTGAAAGTTAAAATTTGATTGACGTATGCCAAAGCAAAAGTCGTCGAAAGTAACTAAAAAATTTGTTCTTTTCCGACGAGTTTTCTCTGTTGGTTTCCGACCATCACTTGAATTGCTGGCTCCTCTTTTGTTCTGACGCGAAAATTCTATGACGACGATGACAGGTGCAAATTTTGACAGCTATTTGATACCAAGGGGAAATCAGGTACCTTAGCAAGCACGGGGGCTATATCCTGGGCGTGATAATTATTTTTTGAAATCTCTTGTCCGAAGTGTCACAATCAACAAGATGGATGTAAACCCCCGTCAATAAAATTGTGACATGAAATGCTACGTTTTGGTTATTTGCCATGACTGGATCGGGCATGTGAATCAGCAGAAGTAAAATAAAACAATCTCCTTGTTTTCTCCTTCTTTCAGACCTTGCGACGGGTTTTACTCGTATGTGAACCAGGCTTTAAAGATGAGAAGTGGCATGATGAGAAAGTAAAGTCCTTTTTCGACTAATGTAAAATTGTTTACCTGATCATCTACTTCAGATTACATCGCAAGATGGTAGAAAATATCACTTTGAGTGCAAGAAATAAGCTCGCCCAGATTTTGACCTATTTAGTTCAACAGACAACGATGAGAATCTAATCTGTATTAAGTCTTTTCTTAGCAATATACAAGTAATCTACTGATAAAAATAGCAGCCAGGCTAAAAATCGTTTAAAAAAGAAAATACTGACATTGTTTCTTTCTTTAAGTTCAAGGTTTGTCAAACGTTACTGTTGACATCTTCAGGGAAATGAGAAAATAATTTAATAACCAGACAATAACAATCAACTTGCAAGAACTAAATCAAAATCAATTATTTAAAGATTACACGGCACAAATGTAAACACACGCATAGACAGAGGGAATGTATAAAAGTGGTAATCATTAACAACAGCCAATTTTCACAACCTCCAAAGTTACTAGAAATACGTTTCACAGCATACTGAAGGATGATTTCAGTTGGTTTTCAATGGTCTTAGCACAGTTTAATATATTCTGCACTTCATTCTTTGTAAGTCAATGTAGCAACTTCCACGTAACCAATAGAAACCAAGCAATTTAAATGCATATAACACAACACTATATAACATTCAGCACTAACAGCTATCTGCTCACAATCAGTCGTTCAAATCAGACTTTGAAGAAAAGAAATTCAAGTACAGTGAAACTTATAGTAAAAGTTTTTAAACTAAACCATTGAATTCATTTTGTTATTATCAAGCAAAACGTTTTAAGAAAAGGAATAACTGCCCATTTATATTAAGCATGGTTGCAGTTGCTTTTCAGCGCTTTTAGTGCAGTTTGAGAAAATCAACTGTCCTAATTTCTGTACTTTAATCGTTCTAGGTCAGTGTAGCAACTTCCAAGTAATTAGTAGCAACCAAGCAATTTAAATGCTTTTAACAGGGGAACTTCAAAACTTTAAATATTTGGTCAACGTTTAGCACCAACAGTTGTCTGCTGACAATCAGTCGTAACGACGTTATAAGAAAATTTTGTAGAAAAGACATTGAAGAATGATGAAACTAATATTAAAGTTTTTAGAGATAAACCATTGGCTTTTTTTTATAATTATCAATAAAAACAGTTACAGTTTTTCTTTTAACTAAATTATCCGGTAAAGAAGTAAAGATAAACTGGTAGTCAAATTGTTTAATATGGTGATAGCCATGAAAAATTATTTAATGGCAGAAACGTTAATGGAAAATTTCAGGAGACTGAAGCTCGATTCCTTGACGACTTGTAAGTGCTATAAAAATTATACGATTCTTAATGGTAATAGTTTTATTTTCTGGTGTTTTGCTGTTTATTCGGAGATTATCCGTACGCATGTAAATGGTTAGTTCGAATCAACCATTACAATTACAAATAAGCACTTGTTATTTACGTGCAAAGGAAACAGATCAATTGAATTTTGGAAGAAATAAAAGGCCGGTTATCTACTTCTTCAAACATTAATTTATCCGATCAGTTAGAACAGTGGATCTCAAAGGGGCCCACTTGGACCACAGGGTAGAAGACCATCCAGGAAAGGAAATTCTACTAGGGCGAGGAAATTAAGAGGAGTTCTATCAGTATGGAGCATAAGGGAGGACATATGAAGGATATCAAAACACGGTCTACAGAAAAAAGTTTCAAATATCAGTCTATTTAAAAAATGATTATTCACCGACTCTGAAACAGTTCGGTGTATTGACATCTTTAGACGAGAAATCAAAAGCCATGACTCACACTATAACATTACGTTGACCTTTCATGTTTTTAAATCCTGTCTGTGGCAGCAAACTCGGGACGAAACTTGTGCTCACGCTCGACAGTTCAATTTTGATAGATTTTAATTTCTAAGTCTATTTGTACCAAAATGCCACAATAAAATTTTCAAAATCTGCAAATAGTACAACTGTTGTTAACCAACCTTACTCCATACGTCAAAATAGAGTCACGTGACCTCAATTTTCAAATACTTTATCACTCAAAAGTAAAACAAGAAAAAGTTTAGGTACATCCTTATTACCTTAGGTACAACATTAAATCGCTTAAGTGTAAAGGGTAGGGAAGCTCCCTTCTACAGTAATAGGGTTAACCCTATTAGTGTAGGGTGAAAACTAATATTACATTCCTGTAGGGGTGGGGCATTCAGAAATGTTTTTCTTCTTTAAAACAAACAATGACGTCATAATTTCGTCATCTTACCAAACTTAAGAAATCTAATCATTTAAATAAGGGCAGATAAATTTTGAAGACATTTATAAAGAAATTGTTGGTGATCGATGCCTTTTGATCTCATTGGATCATTTGCATACCAAAGTAGGTTACCTTACAAAGAATGTTGCGCGAAAACAAGGAGGAAAGCTGAGCGACTACTATTTACTCTTTGCTTTGAAGGCAAGCTTTATTCTAATAGCAATGTCTCTGAGCCGTACACTCTATTTAAAGATAATGGTCATAGGTATTGCCATTCCCTTTGTTCTAACTACAGATATTTCTGTCACCCCACTTCTGCGCAACTGCTTTGTTTCCGAGGGACTGCGGAAATACCTGCCAACAAAGAAAAGAGAAAAGCTGAGCCACTTCATAGATTTCAAGGATTAGCCAAATCTCCTTCTTGCTTTGGAGGCCAGCAAATGCTAAGGGGCCTTTTGCCAAGGAATGAATGTAGTATATTTTCTCATTGATGACAGTTGCTTTCCATAATCTGCAAGAGGCTTTCCTACTGGGCGGCTGGGCCTGCCTCATGGCTTGCTTCTCTGTTCGGTAGCCTAGATTGAGTGGAGTTGCCCTCGAACGCCCCAGCTGCCCTTTATTTATTAGTTAGCCTTTTTGCTGGTTTCTCTGTTTATTTAGGGTATTTTCACTGTCGGACCAACAGCTCATCAGGGGTATTTGATTTAGAGATTGCAAATGTTAAGGGGCTTTGATTCTGACCAATTCACGTAATTTATAGTTAGGAATTACTGGTTGTGTTCTTCTGGTATATTCTAGCTAAAGATACTCCAGTAATCGTTTTTGTCCACAGATTATCTCTTTAAGAGCTACTTCTGGCATACGTGATAACAAAGAAAAGAGAATAACTAAGTCACTTTATAGCCTTCAAGAAGTAATTTAATATCCTTCATACTTTGGAGGCAATTAAAAGTACAGTGGTTTTGACTCTGACCAATGTACTTTGTATAAAGTTAATAATCACACGTATTGTCTTATCAGTATGATCTAACAACATAGGTGCAACGGACGAAAAATATTGGGGGGCTGTGGACTATTTTCCCGAAAAAATACTCCTTTGCCCGAAAATTATTTGGACATGAATCGACGGTTCTTCAGACGGTTGAATCGAAGGGAGGTCTGGTAAACTACCGCCACTTTGAATTGGAAAAAAATCCCTTTATGCTACGGTAATGAAAGATACGCACAGTGAACGAACTTTTGTTTCTAAAAGTCTTAGTCATATCTGACATGGGTAGGTATTTTAATTTTTTTTACGCTAGATAGCCATTTGATGGTCTTTTTGGCTTTAAAAAGCAAAAATTTCAGCCATGTTTTGCCCAAACTAAAATACTTCGGGTCTTCTTCTTAAGAGGGCTGATAAGACTTAAAATTATTTCGTTGTTATTTCTTATTGAGGAATTATAAAAGGGCCCGAAAAAAATAGTTTGCCCGATAAATTGTAATATTTTAACAAACTGGGGGGCTGCAGCCCCCTCACCCTCTTGGGCGTGCCCCATCTCTGGCAGGGGATTTTAGTGTCACTGTACCTGTTTCCAATGGCTTCGTGTCAGGGGGACTTCTGAAAGCTTGCTAATAAACGAAAGAGAAAAGCTGAGCCACTTCATAAACGTTAAGAATCAGCTAAATTTTCTTCCTGACTTTGATGCAAGCGAAAGTTCACTTTTTGTGATTCTGAGATACTGGCCTTTCCCTTTTTGATTTAATTGAGGACATTGAAGTCACCATTTGACAGTAAAATTTTCCTGCCTCATCTACCCTGAAAAGAAACTTTTCTATTTTAAAGGAACTTTTCAGAGCTTTGACTTTAGGAAAATAATAGGATGACTTTCCGTCTGATACCCTCATTAAAGCAGACAACACTTCCACTTCTAAAATACAATACTATGGCGTATTATAATCTTCTAATGACTACCGCCTGATGATTGCACATGTGTCGCTGCCAAGGTTTGTAGTAATGAAGGTCTCGTGATCCTTTTCTAATAAACAGCAAATGCTTTTCGTCTGCCGAATGTCTAAAAATTCCTCTTTCTCCAACAACAAATCATTGGTAGCAACGTACCGCTTTCCTTAAGATATCAGATTCAATATCAGTAATCGTCTAAACGGGAGAGTACGACGATGCATGTTTATTTCTAAGAGTCTTTGTAACCATACCGATCTAATCTGTAAACCAGTACCGTGGTGCTTTGACTGAAGCCCCATACGTTAATGGAATATTTCTAACAAAAGAACGTGAATTGAACTCGATACAGATATTTTTCATCCTCTGAAAGAGCAACTATGACAGATCATAATCAAATACAATACCTCTTAGTAACAGGAAATGAAACGAACGATAATATGTTATTTGCAGTTGGTAGACTAGCATTAGGAGAACAACTGCTTTCAGAAGAAGAAGAAATAGAATACATTGTTTCAAATCTAATATTCTTAATAAACAAACCCTTCCTAACAAATTCCTTGAAATTACAGAAAGAAAGTCAAGTTCGTTTACAATAAATTTTCTACTATTAATTTCTTCTTTAATAATACTTCCCTCTTAAATTTTAAAATGAAAGCCTCCTATTCAATTATCTGTGAAACTTATCTGAATAAAAATTAAGTCGACAAGTAAGTTGAAGTTTGCGTCATATTATTTAGGTGTTTAAACTAGAGATTTTTTTGTTTCAAATTCCTTGAAACTTGAGGAAGAAAGGTAAAGCTTGTTTACAAAGTATTCACTACTATCAAATCCTTGTTTAAGCTTAATTTACTCTCATTCTTAAAATTGTAGCCTCCTTTCCAACTCTCTGTAAAACTTGTGTGAAAGCAAATAAGTAAATTGAAGTTTGTGCCTTATTATTTAGGTGTTTAAACTTGAGATACTTTTGTTTTAAAGTCAAATAATCTGACAAACAGTGCTATAGTCAACATTATTAAGTCAAAATATTTCCCTTTGCTGTAGATATTCCATTTTTAAATAATGCCTAAAAAATTTGACAATATTAGTATACACAGTATGGATATTTCTGACATCCATAGACAGATTTTTAAAGTTCGAAACCTCTTCAAAACACTTAGAGATTTGTCATTAGATCAGAAAAGTTTAGAGCAAATCCAAAATATTAAAACACTTTTCACTACAAACAAGTTTTGACCGCTCGCCTAGCAAAAACGTTTGACAATAAATACTATATGATAAAAGTTTTTAATTCGTAAGCTTTTTACTATAAATCAAGCTTTTTTTTAATTTATTCAAAATATTGAAAGGCTATCGGAAGTCAGAAAAAGGGTGAAAAATACATTTAAAATGACGGATGATGCCCAAACACTTTTTCAAATTTTACTGTCAGACAAATTTTAGCATCCACTCCGTTTAATTGTTGACTTGTACAATAGGCCAAGTTGATATAGAAAATTATGTTTCCTTTCCGTTTTATTTTCATGAGCACAAGCGCCAAACAAATTTTCTCTATCCCGATGTTAGCAGTTACAATAATACATGCTGCCTATCAAAGGTGAAACAAAAAGGATCTTTTAAGTTATGTACGAAGAAAGCATTGTAAACAGTCCTGTAAAAAATAAAGTCGAGAGCCTGATAAATGATGGGGGGGGGGTTCTTTTGAGAGATCGATTTCACTCACACAAAGTCCCGACTTCCGGAAGTCACATTTGAGAACAGTTAGACCTGACCACCTTTTAGTGTACCACTTTAAAATTGATTAACTGATGCCGTTTGCTTAAACTAACAAATGCAACATATCACCATATTAAAACCGAAATGTCTCACTCTGGCATTATATATGCAAAACCGATTGCGATTACTGTATTCTGCCTAGCATTCTTGAAAGTTTAATACTAAAGAGAATTACAAGAAGTTTTGCAATCATTTTTGTCTCAATATTTCGTACCTTCACTAAGATAC
>JAAAKM020004672.1:0-11551 GCA_010016025.2 Alatinidae sp. Z8VKAUB7J3 | reverse complement strand
CTCTTAATGAAACTAGAAACTACTTTTTAATTTTATCGCAAAGTTTTATTTCTTTCTCTGTCTCTGTGGGTTCCATATTCCAAGCTATTAAAAAGTTTAATGCAACGTTTGTTAGTCTTAGTTTTCACCGCAAGGCTAGTAAAGAGATACTAAGGCCGTATCAATGATTCATTTCACAACGTAAAAAGTCAATAAAAAGAATGTTACATAAAAGAAATTTAACAGAACGTTGTTTAATTTTGTTAAATTGTCCGCAATGGTATCATGAAGTAGACTTATGAGTCGACATTAAATCATGGATATTACTACATGAGCACTATTTTGTTTTGAAATTTAATTTAGATAAAGATTCACAACCACATCTAGCCCCAATCAAGAAAAATGTAAATCTACAACTATGTCAATTATTTTCTAATTGCAAAGATATTTTGCCATGAGTAGTTTACGACATGCTATCCTCCTACAATGAAATCAGGAACTAGTTACCCGACCTTCCTTGACTGATCCGATTTGTCAAAATGTGATGATAACGTGCTTTACTCAAATGAAGGAACGGCGAAACGCTTCTTACAAATGCAAAGCATTAGCCTCATGCCGTACAGTATCTCTGTTCTGTTTAAATTTTCAGCCATCATTACAACATTATCTGAAAGGCGAAGGTATCTGCCTACGTCTAAGGAATGAACCAGTTGTATTCCTACTTCCAATCCTGACCTGCCTAATTACTGAAGACAATTGGTGGTTTATTCTCCCCCTGCTTTCCTTTGGGTTGAGTCTGGAGACGTTGCACTCGAGACCTCGTCTTTACTTATCAGTGATGAAAAACTGCTGGGTATTTTTCTTGACTGGTAACACTTGTTCTTTACAGTTACAGCAGCACATCCTCTTAGCTATTCTTCTTAACAATCGTTTTATTTCTATCCTCATGCTCTTATGTCTTACATAATATATCCAAGGGTTAAGAGCCGGGCCAAAGAACAAAGAAATCGAAGTCCATGTAAAGGATTGACGAAGTATTATTGGGACTGCATAGCCCTTGGTCTTTATTACGATGTTTAATATCAGTATAGTTTGAAATGGGGTCCATGTTAAAAATATCAAAGCCATTATCCACAAGATGGCTTGTAGACATCTCCGCTCACTCTTGACTAACTGCTCGTTTAACTCATTGGATTCTCGGCAAGCTTTTATCTCATCCTCTCTTGCTTTTAATGCTTTTGTAATGCTCCTGTAGCGATAGATGATGTAGACTGCGCAAACTATAAGCACTAATACAAAAAGAATTCCAACAGAATTAGATGGAAGGTAGAGGAAACCTGTTCCAATTATGAAACCAAGCACCCAAGCAATCACGATAGGAGCAACAGACAATCTCTTGGTAAACTTCCAGCCTGTGAGTTGTTTTTCAATTCCTTCTGATAATTGTTTGTATCTCTCTCGTGTTAAAATAGCCAGTATAAACATACTTGCACATTTGAGAGAAGTCGAAAGTACTTGAATGATACGTGAAATGGTACAATTAAATTCTCCTGTTGTGAACGTAAAATAAAAAGTTACAGGTAGATGTGATGTTAATGTTATGAATAAATCGGACAATGCAATTCCAGCCAAGAGGACATTGGTCGCTGTTTGTAGTTTCTTGCACTTACTGACTAGGTACATGACAGCTACATTTCCCAAGATGGACAAAATTGCAGGAATAATACCATATAGGAAAAATGCAATATTCGCCGGAAAGTTCAGAGGGTAGAGTACGTCCGAACAGCCCATTCTCTTCGTAACTTTATTCCTGTTTGATATCTTTGCGCTCTTGAAACAGGTCACTGCTTGTGAAAGTGCCAGTGCGATGCTGATTTACTCTGTATCTAATCAAAGAGCAATTAAGTATTTGCTAATATACACGCAGATTTCCACCATGCTTACGACCAACAGAGAGTCTGAATCAAAAGACAAGGGCATATCCTGCGTCCTCTAACACCCACGGTCAAAGAGGATATAATCACATGCACACCTGTTTCTTCCACCAATAATGCATGAGGATTTGTAATAGACCCTTTGTATTCAAATGCACGTTTCTTAACTTTACTTTGTTTTTATCAAAGTAAGCTAGCTTTTGTATCATAGATAGTGAACAGAACAGCATTCTATATTTAAGAGTTACGGTGAGATAGTTTGGCTTGACTGTCTATTGTTATTAAGATTTTAAAAACATTTTAATATACCTTGAGATCATTTTTGTATTAGTAAGGACTTATAAACTCCCCATGGTTATATTTTCATATTCTCATTTCAAAAGTAGATTTGAGAACAATTCTTGTTCATCTCATTATAACTAGGTTATGAAAGGAATTGCATTTACAACTTTGTATTGTGTTCTAAAGAATATAAATCAATTTCAGTTCATTAACAGTGTTTATGGCCGCTTTACGAGAGGTATTTTACAATTTAGCAAAGTTTTCAAGATAAATGTTTACAGGATTTTTACGAGGCATTGCAAGAAAAGATACTCTAGGTATGAAAAGATATTAAAGGTTGCTACGGTACTACTTTTGTTTGTTGTACAAATAAGAATATTGCACAAAATAGCCAAAACATTTTGTATGTTAAAGTTTTTTCGTCTGACACTTCTCAGAGTACGATCGTCAGAATGACAGAAATGAAAGGTGTGAAAGAGTATACACGACATTGTTTTTGAAGGAACCAATCAGAAATTTGACTGCTGAATGGCTTGTATTTTGGGCCAATCAGCGTCCACTAGATGAGTATCAGACGAAAAAAGCTTTAAGTACATGTTTTCGCTATTTCGCGATTTCGTGCAAGATTCTACTGTTGCCAAAACGCTAAAGAAAGTATGCCACTACCAAGCCACCACCGATGACACGTTCTACTTTTCCCTAATGTATATCATTCTTCAACAACCATTAATTAAAGGGAAGGTGGGGTTTATCGGACCAGTGGCACTTTCACTAAAACTGAAGATTTTTCAGAGGATAGTTTTGAGACACTTCACATTTGGGTACAAGTATATTGCAATGAAAGAGGAATAAAAATTTTGTGTGATGTACGCGCAGGATGCGAATAGGCAACGACGAAAAAGAAGACGAGATTTGCACTACACACCCAAATACGAGGTGCATCTACTTCTTCAACTCCAACTGCAATACAATTTTCCTATGTACAATGCATTTACTTATGCTAAAAAGTTACACGATCTAAATAGCAATGACATCATTTTACTGCAACTAAAGTGCATAATTATAAATTTGATCTGCTGATTAATGGTTTGCCTGACATGGCCTGATGTGACTTGTTGATACGTCTACCCGCCTACCTAAGCAAAAACATATTTAACATCACATGTTCCTTCAGTTTGTATGTACTTAGTACATGGTGTTTTTAAGATATTCCGGGGAGGGAGGAAGCTTTTTGCTCAGGTTCTTCTTTGTCTTGACGACATAACAAGGTGTTGAAGTAAACTTCCTTTCTCAAAAACAGGACATGTTTTCAGTGGCGACTGGGCTTGAAGTAGCAACTAGTCATTTCAGAGGAGTATAAATCGGGAGTACTTCAAGCTTACAGTAGTTAGACTACGTTTCTTCCTGTTTACTTCTCTGCAGCCAAATTTGTTTACATCATTGTTATAGTAGAGCAGATTTGTATATGTATATTAAAGTAAAATTTATGATACTATATATTTTTACATCAGATAACTTTACTTTTATGGAAACAGCAATGATATGACAAGGGTAAAATACTGCAATTTAGACAACGAACTTTGCATCTCGTAGTAAAACGATAGCTGCTTAGAAGCTGAAAGAGAAGAAACAATTTTCATCGTAGTATCAGGTCCAGAAGCAATGCCTGCGATTTACGCAAAGTTCATTTAAGTAATTAATATTGAGGTTATTGTACATGCAAAAAGGGTCATAAAGAGCTGCTTAGATACTCAAGAATACTAACAGGTAGATAATCCTTAAGTCCCTTTGCCTTTGGCTTGTTCCATCTCGGAAGAACCGATTTTCCCAACATCTTAATCCTTATGCTGTTATTACCCCCTGTGCGAAGAAGTCTTCCTATGAGACTAGTTTCTTTCCGCGAACTGCTAAGCCGTGGAACTGGCTGTTATCTGATTGTTTTCCCTCTTCCTACAACTTAGATGCTTTAAGTCAAACGTGAATATCTTTCTTTTACGTTAATTGTCCATCTCTCTCTCTCTCGCTGCTTACTGTCGACATTGTTAACATCTCTCTTGGTTCTTAAACTTAGTGGCTTTTGTAAGCCTTGTATGGTAATACGTCTACTAAAAGAAAAATGAAAAAATTAAGTGTCGTTGCACAATAACTATCTAAGATCGTTTTCCTCGGAAAGTTTAATATGAAATATTAATCGCCTTTATTTTTATTGAGCCTATGTTGAAATTTACTATCAATCAGATAAGAATATCAGCCTATTTGAATCTAAAGATTGTTAGCATAGATACATATATCGAGAGACAATGTAAAATTGTTATGGTGCAGGCTTGCCATGAAGATATTTGGATACGCCTAAATTTCTTTGTTTTGCATATTTAGGAAACAGATGTCTTTCTTCACTAAATGTTACACCATTCATGGCTTACCATAGTATGTACAGCCCAGCTCTCGTTACTCTCTCGTTACAATCCATCCACCGTTGTTTCATCTTTATCAGGTATAATAAAATTTGTTATTTGTTCATTCAAGAAATGTATGTCTTTTATTAACACTGTATATGCGGTGAACATTAAAGACTATAAGTTAAAGATTTCATTTCATAAAGAGAACACATTTCATGCCCGGCTGATGTACATTTTGAAAATAAGATATTATAGTTTTAGAATTCATTTTCTTCCACAAATCATTGCTCTATAGCTCTGTATGTGACCATCTAGTCGATTAAACTTACGTTTGGTGGAATGTCCCGCCACACTACACTGTGCTCCATCTTTGTCATCTATATCCTCTCATGTCGTCTTGAGGGAATCAATCGATTGAACTACGTTTGGTAGAATGTACTACCATACCGTACTTTGCAATCCGACATTGAAACTAACCTAAATAAACATAAAAACCACCAAAGAGGCTAACTAATAAATAAAGGGCAGCTGGGGCGTCCAAAGACAACGCCCCTCAATTTTGGCTACCGGGCAGATAAGAAAACCACGAGACAGACTCAACGGCCCATTAGGACCGCCTGTCACGGATTATGGAAAGCATCTGTCATCACTACACTTTGCTCAATCTTTGTTGTCTATCTTCTCTCAGATGGTCTTGAGGGAATCAAAATAGGTCGTGTGTGGACCTCTATCTGATGACTTAATCAATAACTTACAGAAGACAGCTAAGGTGCTAATCGGTATTGGATGACCCTATGATTGTCAAATCAAAAATGCCTGCATACTACAACGGGATACTTACATCAGAAAGCCACAATCGGTTTTGTTTAGTATTGAGTATAAAACAGTGTTAGGACTGCTCTTAATTGTACATTTACGTTTCAGCTTTCTCTCGCAGGATATTTTGTGTCCGCAAACCATTGCGCAAACCTAAGAAGCCTCGTTAGCAATATATAATTTAAGATTGCTTTCGGCTTTTCACTCAAGGCTCTAGATATCACTTTCTCCAGTTAAGGCTGACTATATTGTCTTTCTTAAGTTGATCCTAAAGATTTAATAATTGGAAATCGGCGACGTGGTGTGTCCAGCGTAACCCTTTTTTTCTTTATTGTGATTTCAATGCCATCATCGTTTATAAACTCTTGGTGTAAGTAACAATCATCAAAGTTTTAATCATACTCTGTTTATAATTAGGAAGACCTTTCATCCTTAGTAAAGTGTTTGAGTTATCAGCTTAATGTAAATCAACAAGTAGGGACCCACCTGTTGCCTTATGATCTGTAAGATACATATGAATAGCGATAACATGAAGCCATTAAAGTCTAAGCGCACGTAATTTAAAGAAAAAGCAAAGTCAAAATGAGAAAATAGATAAAATATATCTAATGAGATTTATCGGTTATTTATTAAGTAAAAGTAGCTAATATAATACAAGTAGTAGAGACAAAATTTATAATACTTACAATTTACATCTTCATAACTAGGACAATGATTAACTGTGGCATTATTAACACTGTTACCTTAAATGCAGATACTTAATTTCTTACTCTAATTATGTTATGTCTTTGTTTCGTTTAAATACTACAACGCATTTTGATACCATAAGGGAAGGGTCATAAGCCCGTTCTTAGGCAGTGCTAGTGGTTCAGTTAGTAACTGTCAATGCAATAAAAGCATAGTTCGTAGACGAAGGTGTATTATCAGTAATTAGGATATCCTAAAATACTTAAGCACTTAAAGTTGGAAAAATATAAATCGATACTACGATAAGAGATTTGTAAATAAACTATGAACAGTAATGAAATGGAGCGTGCAAGGTCTAATTAGAAATTTTTACAATCCCAATTTGTCTCCGTGGGGGTGCTGTAGCAAATGGGATTTCCTTAAAATATGGTTAAAGAAATACACCTCAGACAAGTGTCCTTCTTTGGACATGACGTCACTAAACATACAAATCCGTGTCTGATTACATTAGGTAAAAGGAAGGGAAGCGAAAGAAAGACAAAGAAAAAATATTTACATTGCTCTCCGCCATACTTAAATTTTCTACGATAGCAACACCCATCGGAGGAAAAGACAGATGATATCATATTCTGATATGGCACTGCTGTTGAATTGCATTTTCCTGAACAAAACATAGTTTTGTTTTTTCATTTTACAGCGTAACATCCAACTGAGCATGTATGACGATTATGGATTTACAAAACAACCAAGGGTATCAAAAAATTAAACTTTTCGGTAATAATGACGATTTGATAAATTGCTTCACCACGTTCAAGTATCTGCCTTACTAACATTGTTACTACTAAAGTTAAAAGTAAGATAAATGGCTCTTTTTTAGCCACTACCAACATTGGTGGTGGGGCAAGGCACGAATCCTACCCTTGGTCGAGTAACCATTTCTGGTCGAGTTGTTGGGACTTAATTCACTAGCGTATGAAAGGCTGAGTATAACATGGGCATCTGTCTCAACTTGAATGCCACTGAATGCATTTGCAACCCATAACCAGTGCAACTAGTCTATAGTGCTACTCAATTACGTAACGTATTAATTACATTTGTTTTCCTGTATATTTGTACAGATAGAGGGGTTGTGACAAAGGTTACAAATATATTAAATTTGCTTCCACCTTTTGTTACCCTGCAGTATTTACTTGTGTTGTTCGTTTCTATATTAAGACATAAGAATAATTTTGTTGGCTTGCCCCCTCCCTCCGCCCACTTCAACATCATCCTGACGCCATTATTTGCCGGCCAAGGTACGTAGTTTGTACCAATTACATGAAAGGTGTCTGAAAGTAAACTATTAGGTCCATGTATGGAATTGCTCAAAGCGTCTACGTACAATAAAGCACGATCGTCCTTAGGTTTTTAATGAGCCAAAATCCTGTTCAGTACTTCTTATTAACGACCTAAACTTAAACTTAGAAGCTTCTTTTTATTACATAATGAAACCAATACACTGTTTGATACTCTGTTATAATAAGCTTCCCAAAGCTGTTACAATATACATTGAGCCCTGACATACAAAAACAGCAATAACTGTTATACGAAGAACAACGACAGAACAACGACAGAACAACGACAGAACAACGACTTACGAAGAAATATACAGCAAATAATCTAATAAAAAACAGAACAAATGAACCTGTTTACCAACAACTTTAGGTTAGGCCAATCTTTGTCTTTTCTACAAAATATATAAAAGCTGATGCGTATTGCACAACTTATAATTTTTTCTTATCAGGTATTCTTTATTCTCAATTCTCAACTGGTCCTTCGTATCTAGAAACATCTGCTACCTTTAAAAATAGCACAAATGTACCTCATACTCAGATTGATAAATTGAACTTTATACTTTTGCATCTATCTCTAAGTACAAACTCTTGTACTTCTCTGATTTCCGGCCAAAATTTAAGTGTCTGTTGGTCTCGAAGTCTGTTGGTCTCGAAGTCAGTAGTCAGCTCCACTCTATATAATATTCTTTCCATTGAATTATTAGGTTAGAACAAAAATAACTGCCAGAGATTATCGAAAGCGAAAGAAAATCAGTAACGTCACAGTAAACAGATAAATCTTTGCTCGCAGAAGAAATGAACATAACTATTGTGTGAAACACTGAGCAATGACGACAGTTGTAACGTCCCAGGTCTAGATGAATCTTGCTGGCCGAAACGACATGTTGCAGAGTTTGGGGATTGAAACAAGAAAATATAATTTGCTTTCGATCCTCTTTCATAACTTCAGATTTTGTGAGTCGGTACGGCGTTAATTAGGTATTGACAAGTGAAAGTGTAGATGTTACGTGAAAGTCCATTAAGTGCCTTGTGCAACATGTCCAAATGATCTTATATGCTATCATTAACTAAGCATTCAAACTGAAGCCTATTGCTGTCAGACAATTGATAATCCTAAATTCCTTTTGATCCTTTACTGTTTTAATAACATTTTTACTTGATTTTTAGTTGTCGTATTGTATGTGCTGATTTTCAGTTACATTGTATAATTAAACATTTGTGCAGAACTTGTTTGGAAAGGAGTCCAACTTATGCCTACGATAACGCCAAAGCTATTGCATTTATCGTTTGGGATAGTCTTTCGACACCACGTATACCAAGCACTAAATGCACTTTGTAAAATCAGGCTCTCGTACTCTTGTCCCGTGTGAACACATGTATCGTCGGCAAACTGATACCAATGTCGAGGCCGAAGTACATTAGTAAAACAAAAACCCATTTGTAAAACCTCATCAGACTTTATGTTTTAGATGAAGGTATTCACGAGAAAATTAAATATAAGAGTCTCCTTCTATACTCCTCAACCAACATTTTAAAAAATCAGTTTGAAATTAATTACAGCTGAGAACTGTACAGAAACATACTGATTTCACACTACTGATATTATAAACTCTGTTACCTTGTGATATTTTTAAAATGTTAAGTGCCAGTATATATTCAACCTTACCAAGGTATTTTTAAGTTTAAGTTCCAGAAGTGCAACAACTATGGATCTTTATGTAACTTAAGCCTTCTTAAGAACAGCTAGATGTGCTGTACGCTAAAATATACCTGATAATCCTTTAACAGAACCTTTTTGAATAATAATGATAAAAACAGAACATAGCACTTAAATGAAAAGAAACATTAAATAATATAACGAGAATAAGAAATAGCATTCTAAATTACACCTCCTCGTCATCTCATTGTCGGTGAACAAGTGTCGCAAGTAAGTGTTCAGCTGAGCTGTTTGACATCCTATTATTGTCAGGATCTCTCGTTACAAATGCCACTTTTCTGTCTGCAGCAAGCATATTATGTCTTTGCAATCTTCTTGCTTCTTATCTGGTTTACAATGGAATTCATCGATCGTCCATGGTTTTGTTAATTGGTAACATTCGGTCTTGCAATTGCGACAACACATCTTCTTGGTTATCTCTTTTACTAATCTTTTCATATCCATCCTTATAGCTAAAAGTACTCTTGCCGTATTTTCTCGCTGTCCTTGTATCTCTAAATGGTCTCCCCGCATTTCTTGTTTTTGCAATCTTCTTGCTGACTTAAGAGTATAAATCATCGATTGTTCACGCTTTTTTTAATTGGTAACACTCGTTCTTTGCAACTGCAACAACATATCCTTTTAGCTATTTTTCTTACTAATCGTTTCATCTCTTTCCTCATACTTTGATGTCGTAAATAATACACCAAAGGATTTACAGCTGGGCCAAAGAACAGCGTAATGGTGGTCCATGTGAACCATGAACGTATTATTGATGAAGAGGTTCTCTCATTGGTGTTTAAGACGAAGTATGCAGCTAGTACTGTTTGAAATGGGATCCATGTTAGGAAAATCACAACCATAATCCATAGAACTACTTGCAGACATCTTCTCTCACTCTTGATTAGCTGTTCGTTTAACTCTTGTGCTTCACGATAGGCTTTCATTTCCAGTTGACTCGCCTTTAAAGCTTTTTTAATTTTTCTGTAACAAAATAGGATGTAGGCAGAGCAAAGAACTAAAGTCAGCACAAATATGACCCCAACGACGGTGAAGGGAAGATAAAAAAATGTAGTTCCAATCATTAAACCAAGTGTCCATGCAATTACAATAGGGAGAATAGAATGTTTGTTGCTGAATTTCCATACAGTAAGCTGCTTTTCGATCCCTTTAGACAATTGTTTGTACCTTTCTCTTATTAAAATAGCTAATGTGATAATGCTCGCAGATTTGAGAGAAGTCGAGAGTACTTTGGTTAAAACTGAAGCAATGCAATTGGTCTCCGATCTGAAAGTAAAGTAAAAGGTAATGGGTAGATGCGATGTTAGCGTGACCAATAAATCAGATAGTGCGATTCCTGATAGAAGAACGTTTGTTGCCGTTTGCAGTTTCTTGCATGTGGTGACAAGGTACATTATGGATACATTTCCAAAAATTGACATAAGTGCAGGAATAATGGCGTACAAGAAGAAGACTACATCTAAAGGAAAAGTTAGAGGAAGCGTTGAATCTGTACACGCCATATTTGTTTATTCTCTTTCCAGTTCCATATCCTTGTAGATAGAAAATCGGTGTTTAAAGTTTCTACGATACATACGCAGTTTCTTCGCTTCCCTTAATTAACAGAGAAAAATGAAACAGCAAGAAAAGGTAGACACAGCGTCTCATACACCCACGCTTAATGACAAAATCAAGGCAAACACCTGCCATGTCCATAAGTGACCTGCGATAACTTGCAATAGAAACTCAGTGTCCAATACAAATTGTTTTTATCTTATTCATTGCAATTTGTTGCTGTAAATAAACAGAGATACAATGAAATTAGGTCTAGATGATGTTATTACGGAGGTACGATGAGATCATTAGTGTGCATATGAAGGTTTATTAATGCAGCTCTAATTTCTATCAATCAAAAGCCCTGCGCAACTTTTATTGCGTATATTTCCGGTGCTATGCATTGCATAAATGGCAACAAGCATCCCCAATAGCTATTTTTATTATGCTTGTAACACATACCAATAACATACCAGGTTTTCTCAATATATATATATATATAATTACAATAATTGGCTGCAAAGGTTTAGTAATTTCTTTTGATTTAATATTTCTTTTATCTTCCATAATACTTCAGATTAATATATTTCATAAATATAAATGGACAATATAATAGCAAGATAACGCAATTATTTTTTTTTTAATTTAATGTTCAATTTAATGATATGATAAAACCCAATATAACCCTGTGCAGTAGCTGCAAATCTTTCACAAATTAAGACTCGTCCATGATTTGATAACGGATTCTTGAGTTTAACTGTATCCTGTGCTGTTCACTCCATAAAGATTATGAATCTATCTATCTATCTATCTATCTATCTATCTATCTATCTATCTATCTATCTATCTATCTATCTATCTATTTATTTA
>JAAAKM020004671.1:0-11551 GCA_010016025.2 Alatinidae sp. Z8VKAUB7J3 | reverse complement strand
TTAATTCGTAAGATGAAAAAGCAGAGTGGGAAGGAACTGAGAATACTTCTGTTAGGGTTGGATAATGCAGGGAAAACAACAGTTTTAAAAGCTCTTGCCAATGAAGACATCAGCCACATCACTCCAACACAGGTTGGCCAATTTATAACATATATTATATTGACATCTTTGGGTTATTTTACATGGCCAATTTGTGAAATTTAAGTCAAATTTTTATTATATATGTTAATTGTTATCTTTCCCAGGTACAGTGATGTGGTAGATAATTGTAATGCTTGTCTGATGTTTTCTTATGTTCTGAGATAATTCTTCCTCAGATTAATATTCCTAATATTATTTATATATCAAACAAACTGTTAGGTGTAGTTCATTGATAAATATCATTGTTAGTGTCAGGGACAGCAGAACCATAATAGATAAATTCTTCCACTTTTTCTCTGGGAGTAGAATCTATGTATATTTTGAGCACCTTGTTCGTTTCTTAATACATTTGTCAGTATTGATCTTTAGTCCTGGCATTCCTTTACAACAATAAACAGATTGATCATTTAAGCAAGCAGCATTATGTTGCTGATGCAGGATGCATTTCAAGAGCCTTCTTTCCATCGGAAATTTGTTATAATCATAAAGCATGAAATATTTTGAATCCTCATGATGACATATTTTTATTTCTTAAACTTGTGACTATCTTCAGAAAACATATCATTGCAACCCTTTAATGTTGACCCAATGTTGAATTAAAACCAAACATTGCCAAGATTAACTCAAAGAATATATGAATATTAAAAAATAAGGCAACATTGCTCCTGTAATAAGGTGTATAAACTTACAGATGCAAATATGTACAACTTAAATTGCCCAGAGAGGCAAGAGAAAGAGTACGATGGTGTCAGTGATTTAATTCAAGTAAGTTTTTCCAAGGGGAAGGGGGGAAGTTAGCTCAGTGGGTATATGTAGAGTTGGCCTAACAAGCATGAGGGTTGATGGTTCAAGCCTATTCTTTGTTGTCAAGGTGAAAACTTGTATTGGAAACCCAACAGATAAATGGATACCGTGTTAGCTGGGGAAAGATAAAAGGTAGTGAGGAAAAGAACCTCACAATGCCATGGCTTAGGACATGTGCTTCCCTACCATATCACATCCCCTATGCTTTTTAAAGAGTACAGGACTACCTTTACATTTCAGATTTTCCCTTGCAATGTTTAGTTGCCATGTTGCTTTTTTATAACTTTCAAACTGGGAATGCTACTTGTTATCTGGATCTGTATGCTGTAGGTCTGCTCTTAAATGTTGCTCTTGTTTGCAAATTAGCTTTATACCATATTGGTGATTCATATTTTTGTTTCACAGTGAACTCAAGTGACCATCCCAGCTACATAAAGGCTGTCTATTTATTTTAAAAGTTCATATTCTAATGTTACACATATATTCTTCTAGATTTATCTTATACCCATACATGTTTGATGTTGCCCAAACTCAAGAATTTTTATTGGACTCTGATCGCACTATTTGACTTGATTTTGATAGACTGGAAATTTCAAACTTGTATGAGATTCAGTTAGTCAACAAGTAGTCCCATTTTGTACCCCATTTTGTTAACTAGGAGACTCGGGTTACTTACCTTGTAAAATTAGCATTCTGTGATTGGAAAACTGCTGATTTTACCTAAGCTCACTGTTCATGCAATCTTAACCAACACTGAATGGAGTAGTTATCAAATTATTAAAGATTAATAAGGCCAAACAAGTGAAATTACAAGTCATTATCATGTAGTGTACTAAACTAAAAAACTGCAATCTTTGTTAGTCTTGCAACATCTTATGCAGTGTTTTTTAATTTAAAGTGTACCTCCAGTGGTCAGAAATTTTTTATATTTTGTTCATCATACTTGACTGATATGCCTCTGTCCATTCTTTCTATATTATGTTGTCCGTTCTTTCTGTAAAAGCCTGTAAAAGTCGTTAAAATTGCTGTTCTGGGCGCCAACATGATTGCCTTGTTTTGACTTTTGACTTTGCCATGCGAAACAAAAGGGAGAGCCTTGAGAACATGCTTGATTGTTCTCAGAAGAAAGGCAGCGCGTATAAATCCACTGTGCGAACAGTCGAAGCTGTCAGCATATGGAAGTTGAGTTGTTTTAGATGAGAGACTAAACCAACATCAAACTGAAGTGGCCACTATAGCGTTTCTATCTCATCTACTCGGTTAATCATGGTCATAATTCAAATTAAATGTGAAATAGGCCTGTAGATGACTCCTAGTTCTGCAATAACTTGTGAGAGACAAGTTCGTGTCAAGTGTTGGTGTAAGATTACAAGAAGGACAAGCTTCCGTTTTGAACAGATGTTGTTGCTCTCAACAGATTTTACGTTGTCTATCAGAAACAGGGATATTTTACCCAAGCGATACAGTGAGAATTTACTGCTGGGTTACACTGCTCTTTGCAGTTACCAGGTCATTTACCAGGTAGTTTACCTTTTTTTTTATTTCATTCGTCACACCGTCAGCAAGTCTTTCGTGATTGTTTAGCTATGTAGCATAGGTCAGTAACACGTTTGTTGTGTAGGACAGTACACAGATTAACTGATTTTTATCACGTGTTAAGTATTGCTGATGTTAATAGATTTGATATAATTAGGTTCTTCAAACTCTGGAGCTTCTTGTCTTCGAGCCTTCTTTGTCGTAACTTTGTATATGGCAAATTAACAATTTGATAGCCATTTCTTTAGGGAAAGGAAATGCCTACATTCCACACTTGAGTTTTTCTCCAGTGTTGACAAGACAGATAGCTTATTATTTATGTTAACAATTTTCTGTAGTCCTTGTAGATATATGAATTCACTTTCTATATACTTAGCCTTGCTGACATGTGCCAAACTGTAAAATTACTGACAAGTAGCTGTGAAAGGGAGTTTTTATTTTGATTCCCTCATCAATATCCATAAAATAGACTGGAATGTTGTAGTTCGATAATCACTGCTAAAGAAGTATCACTTGGTGCCTTACAGTGCATGACCGCAAGAAAATTAATGAAATTGAAAGCTGTGTGAGCTTAAATGTTAGGAAGTAAATTACCAGCCCTAACAATTATGACCCACAGTAAATACTCAAATTCGAATGAAAACTAATGATGTGGGGATTTTGAGGGATTTCTATATCCTCTCCCTTGGTCTAAAGATACATGATGGGTTTTCTGCTTCATCACTTCAATTGTGATACCCCAATTTAACAAGTGCCCCAAGAAAATCCACCACGCTTGTTATCAATACCCCCTCTACACACAAAATGATAATTGACTTTTTTAATACTGAATCAGAAGTCACTGAAATATCGATCTTCATTCTTAGGATTCTTGTAGACTTCTGCCAACCACTCCTTGACAATTCGCGTCTCAAGATACTACTATGTACGGCTTTACTAACTTTGCTAAAACAGTTGTATTGTCAGACTCCCCAAATTTGAAGAATAGCCCCTCCAACTTTATATTTCACTTTGTAAACACAGGCAGTGGTTGCTTCGTCTGCCATTTTATTGTTTCTTCTATGCGCAATCATATTGTTCTTTTGCACGAATATTGTGGGCAACAGCAACAACACTACCTGGCTTCCTTGTCCCTTGTGACATAGATTTTGTTCCTTGTGACGTCAAAAGTAGCCTCGTTCTAGGAGAACTCCATTAAAGAATCATGTATATTGACTTACAGGTGCGCGTATGGCGAAAACCAAAGTAACAGTTTTGATTCCTCGAGAGAAAACTAAAAACAAATTTATCAAAAAATTTCTGACCACTGGAGGTACACTTTAATAGATTTTACAAAATGAAAGAGTTTTCTGACCTTGTAGCTTCATAACAAGAGTTCAAGTTGACTCCTGGTCAATGATGGACATCACCTTATCATCTTCAGATTTTCTTATAAGTTAATCAGATCTTCAAATGAGTTTATTGCACCCTTCTAACGTAGAATTTGCAAGGAACCATAAATACATTCCTTATAATCCTTCCAGTAATGTTCCACAATCTTGTGACCCTTGGTATCTCCCTTTGCAATGGCTTTGATGTTTCACAAGATTGCAGAACATTGCTGGAAAGAAGGCCATCTGACATTGACATGTTATATGTTAAATTGTTAAAAGGAATTAAACTACAAGTGTCTACATTGCTACTACTTGTAGGATACAAACGTATTGAACATCTACCTACAGTAATCATATTACATTGCTATACCCATCTTTGTATTTGCATGTTAAAACTAATAACTGTATATCCTCTATATCTATAGGGCTTCAATGTGAAGTCTGTCCAGTCACAGAATATCAGACTTAACGTTTGGGACATAGGAGGTCAGTGCAAGTTCTTTAATACAGTTTTTGCTTGTTGTTTACTTTTACTACTACCATCTAATTAGGAAAGGCCATTTTTAACATGACTTACAAAGGGGAACATACATGTATGGTTAATTAGTTACAGTAGTAAATAAATGCATATCCTAGGAGAGATGGTCAACCACAGAGATGGTCAACCACAGAGATGGTCAACCACAGTCAGGTGCAAAAAATATCCTCTTTTGCTCCTCTTCAGTACTCCCATTTTGATTGAAAATGAGCATCTTGGAACAGATGTTCCTATTTCCACTGCAAACTTTCTGCATGTCTGATGGCATTTTGAAGGTTGTCTGCAACTCTATAGATTGTTGGGATATAATGCTAAGGGAGACTTATTAAGAGAGTACAAAAGTTATAACTTTCAAAAACAAAATATAAAAGCAGTTATATATCTCAAGTATGCCAAAGTAGAAGATATAATACCATAAACCTAGCATCCTAGGTTAGAAGTCAGGAAAGCAGCATGGTAATGATACGATTTCCTAACTGTCAGAGTAGATTTTTGATGTGTTAAATGATGGTATTATGAAATACAAATATTATCTTTACTAACTTTGCTTACTTCGTGTATTTTCAGGTCAAAGGCGAATAAGACCTTATTGGAAAAATTATTATGATCATACTGATGTTTTGGTAAGATGTGTTTATTTTGCAACATTAAACATTTCTGAGACCTATAGGTGACTCTCTGGCTTGGATTCTACTCTTAAATTCGTTTGCTTTCCCTACCACCAGTTGGCCGCTGCATTTTCCTTCTTTTGCTATGTAACTGTGTTGGATGGTAGGTGACTTGTCGACAGTTCATAGGTTTGGAAGATGACGATCAGTGATGAGGATGGAGGATTCGCC
Organism: Alatinidae sp. Z8VKAUB7J3; assembly: GCA_010016025.2. Lineage (NCBI taxonomy): Eukaryota > Metazoa > Cnidaria > Cubozoa > Carybdeida > Alatinidae > Alatinidae sp. Z8VKAUB7J3. The sequence continues at coordinate 6,320 of JAAAKM020004671.1, read as the reverse complement.
AAAAGTTGCTGTAGTGATTAATGTAAAGTTCCTTACAAATCTCTTCTCATTGTATTGATGTGTTACATGCCATTTTAATGACTCCATAGCGATGCTAGCTATTATTGATGGTGGTGGATCGCCTTGAAAAGTGATTCGTTTTAGCAGTAGTACTCTTGGGTGCTTAATAGACGTTAATAAAATTAATTTTTAAGTGATCTCCCACCCTTGACAATTTTTTGAGGAGGTACTTTGGTGGGCAAGTAGAAAATAACTTTATGAAAGTATGGAAATCACGCTAATCAAACACGATGTATTGTTTTGTTTAGGTCGCTTTCACTAACGTCATCGTGGTTCCAGTCAAATTTGAACGTCAAGATGACGGGCAGAAGGTTGAGCTCAGCTACTGTGATTCCTCTTTCCAACGGAGAGTCCTAAAATGTCCAATACATACTTGCAGTGTTGTAGATAAGAAGTAATCCTAGCGACAAAAATATTGAAGTTCACGTAAATCTGTACAATTCCTTCATTTAAACACCCCTATTCGAATAATTGACTATTGTTTCAACTGTATTACCCTACATTTAGGAAGTTGCAGATGATTCCAAACATTTATTCTTGACTTCATTTCTTGAACTTTTTTGTCAAGACCTCGTTTATTAGATTTTGGGGGTCATTTTCCATTCCCCCTTCTATTCCACCCCTCCCATTTAGTAAGTTCCTGGGATTAACCCCATCTATTCCAACCCCCTTTCTATTGGGCACGAGTAATTGACTGAAATCGCCCCCCAAATGGAATATTACCCCTCCACAGTTAAGCACGAGGCAATAGCTTCATGTAAAGAGGGTCTCCTTCCCCAGTTGTTGTACAGAATGAAACAAAATGTTATGCTTCTAACCTATCAGCTCTTTTGTTTTATTGATCATTTGTTGTCACTTTTGCTGCAGATTTATGTTATTGATAGTTCGGATAGGAAAAGATTTGAAGAAACTGGAATGGTAAGATGATCTTTCATCCGTCGTTTTGCATAGTAACTTGGAACTGCTGCAAAATTGGTAAAAGGGGTACTTAGAATCAGGTCTTCACGTTTTCTGTGGAACGTTGTGACCAACTGCCTTGTTCATGCATGTTCACCTCTGGCTAACTTGATTTCTGCGTTGTATGATGCGTTAGTCATCAAGATCTTTGTTAAAGGTTTGCTAGAAGGGTGACTTCTTTTAATATGTCACGTTTTTATATTTTATATAAGAGCTCCTTGTAAGAGTTGTCATTTTGTAACAAAAGTGAGTTTTCCCCGCACTGGGTTATTTTGATATGCTTAGAACATGAGAGGGGCTATTAAGCTCATGGTTGTATTGATGTTAGCAACCCTGTGAATACTTATCACTTTTAAGTATGAAACTTGGAAGAATAGTTAATTGAGCTTTTGGCTAAGGTAATAACATCTAGTTATGGTATTGAGAACGATGATGTCAACTGCCATTGCCAGAACATGATTAGTGCGTAAACCAATTAATCGTGTCACTATTAGGATTCCGTTGATATCCAAATGTTAAAAAAGCCTAAATTTCAGTGCGTAAAAGACATTAAAGAAAGAATTGTATGGTGAGACGCATTCTCTTGCTTTTTTCGTTGATTTATACAAAGCCTTTCTGGCGTATACATTTTGACTGTTTTGCCAGTAACTCTTTGGTCATATTCAAGACATCATTACAAGCAAATGTTTCACCCAAAATACTCCTCCAGAATTCGAAAGAAATTCGAAGGGAAATCATAAAGAGTTAAAAAACTGCTGAAATCTTTCATCGGATATCGTTAAAGATAAACGACCGCAAGCCTACTAGGCTTCCTTCAAATCCAGGTTTGGGCGATGATAGAGAAGTACCCAACATAGTTGCATCATGACGTATAAACTCATTTTGTATATCCCTCGTGTACCTTTTTTTTAACGGCAATTAGACTTAACGGCAAAGGTATTGTGAGAGCGCTGCTTTAATGGAATTTCCCACGTTCTGTATCATTTAGTATCAGCTCAGTGCAGCTAGTTCCAAAGGTGATATTTTAGATATCCTGTGACACTTGACTGTTTGTGTTTGTGTAGGAGTTGTGCGAATTACTGGAGGAAGAAAAGCTTGCTGGGACACCAGTTCTGATTTTTGCCAACAAGCAAGATCTTATGTCTGCTGCGACACCCAACGAAGTAAGCCAAATATTTGCTCTCTATAGGGAGCAACCATTGATATCTTTAGGATCCATTGCAATTTTTCGGCAGCTGACAGCTGGTATATTATTTTTTATTCGTCATTCCAGCTGTAAATATATTTATTTGATTTTATAGTAACATGTACTCTCAGATGATGCAAACAATATGTTATGTAGTATCATCGAGAAGAGAAGGTTTGAAATTTCAATGCTGAAAAGACGTTAGAGAAATGGAAAATGTGCCACCACCGGGGCTCAAACCCGTGACTCACGCAAACGCGGCATGTGTTCTACCAACTGAGCCAGGTGACACGCGATGTAAGCATACGCTGGTCGCCACATTAGCACCCAGTCTTCCACCGGTGGACGTTGACATTTGAGGCCGGCTTTTCTGTGACATGTGACTGGAGCAAGAAAGAATTGCCGTCCGGTCCGTTCATCTTTTCAAAAACCAAGTCACTCTTATGGGAGTAAACTGGGGGCTGGAAACAATATCAAAAATTAATAAACGGGGGGTTCAAATAAGCTCCGGGCGTTAGAAAAATTCCAAAAATAAGTAAACGTCTCTCCGTTTATTACAGACCAGAGAGTACACACACTATCCAATGACATCGATATATAGAATTGAAAATAACATAGCCTGATCAGTTTCTTCTAACATCCCCTCAAAGGCGTGTCTATAGGCCACTATAACCATGAAGCAAGACATTAAATATATAGAGACCTTTTGGAAGGCACATATATTATTTATGAAAACAAATACTCTTGTTCCCATTTTTGACTGATTGCAACTTTTATCCCCTTACGAGACACTCGAACAAAAAGTAAGATAAATAAATCTGTAGAGCATTAGAGTTATCATAGAAGCAATCAAAGGACCAACCCTGGGATCACGCCAAATGAGGTAGGGCAGGCGCTAGCACCTGTAAGAGCCCAATCTGGATCCTTTATGTAGCAAAGTGTGACGTATGTTTTGTTACATACGTCCTCTTAGGCACTTTTAGCTGTTGCCCTGTGGACGGAAAGGTTTGCTGTTTTACCTTCGTAAGGAATTTTGAACACCTCAATACACCTGATCTTTCTTTCTCTCCTTCTTCGTAAAAGTAGTTGTACGGCCCTGGCCCATCATTTTGGCGAGGTTCACGTTTTCTTGAATTAACTTATTGTGGGCATACAATGACTTGCAGCTTCCCTTCTTGCATATTATGCAAATAGCTTCTTTACGTCAGGTGCTGAATAAGTGACAACGTCAGTATTGAAAGAGGCTAGTGTCACTCACTAGAGGATTTCCAGTATAAATGTACAACAGTTAAAGTATAGTAGTGATGTATGCCCATTGAAGACACGGGGTGGCGAGTTGAGAGAAATATGTGACAATTTACTTCTTGAATAGCGCATTGATTGGCTTTTTTTTGCTCATGATTGCAGATCACGGACGGTTTAAATTTGGTGTCAATTAAAGACAGAGCTTGGCAGATCCAAGCTTGCTCTGCCCTTACAGGAGAAGGCCTAAATGTAAGTTCATGTCCAACTTTGACAACAATATTAAGCCTTTTAATTAAAGTATGATGGTCATTAAGTTACTATCATTTGTATTATATACGGTATTTCTGTATCCTTTGCACCACTTTATAGTAAGATTCCCTTCAGTTCTGATACTGCCCTTGGGATCATAATGAAGCATATGGGTTCTACTTGACAAATTAAAGTGCCGCATGTAACATATTATGAATGGCGTTGGTGTGTATCTAAGTAGTACTCTGTTTAACTGCATTGTGTCCCGTTTTAAGTCAGCCCCACCTGGTTTTAATTCAGTATTTCACTTCAGCTTTTTTCCTTTTTTCACAGGATGGAATTGAGTGGATTAACAAAAATATAGACCGAAAATAGAGTTGCTGGAAAACTTGGGGCCTTTAGGGTTTGTCAACAAGACATGTACAAGCTATCTAACACTCAATTCTTGCTGTGTCTCTCCAGTAAAGTACACCGCACTTGTTAATAGGATGGTATTTTCAAAACTGGATAACTGGCTTGCTTGTTTTCCACTTTGTATATAGCAACTTTGCACCTTGCTAGAGTAACACTGGGACTTGAATGTGACCCATACGCCTTCCGTTTGTTGTCTTTATTCCTCATGAAAATGTAAACAAGTTATTTAACTAGAAGGTACCGCAATTTTGCAAGCAATTCATCATCACGCGCTCGGGAGCCCATGCACATTTCTCGTTAAGAACTCGACTTGTCGTCTTACCTTCACTGGTGGAGGTTTTAAATATTAACAAGTGTTGTAGAAGATAGTTTTATTGAGCAGTTGGCGCGGGGGTGATGGTCGAGATTATCTTTAGTACTAACCCGTATTGCGTGCAGATTTGTTTTTCTTTAACTGACTTGCGAGCTACCTGAGATGTCGGGTGTAGACGTTGTCTGGAGTCTATAGGGTAAAAAGAGAGATTACATTGACCGTAGCAGTATCTGTAATATTTTTAATGCTGTGCTTTTTCTAGTCGTTTTTCTTCGCAAGTAGCCAGATAAGCTTTTGAATGTGCAGGCGTTTGTTTGTTGTTAACATGTATTTGAGTAGTTTGGATGAACGACGAGTGCGAGTACCAGAACGAGTTCTTTGATGAAAGTGCGCCTTATACTCGCCTGTTTTTAAGGTGTTTAGAGATAAGATTTATGTTGAGCTTGCGTAGCATTAGTTGTCCAAACGGGTTGTAGATGGTCTTGGAATACCGTAATGTATTGAATTAAATTAATTGTTGTGTTGTACTTGCTTTCTATAATTGTCAGTCTCTCAATAACCCTTCTGCGACGGCTTCGTAGTTCATATTCTTAAAGAAGGACAAATAAAAGCTGCTAACGGTCATCTGCGTTACTGTACAATCGGAAATACACATCATCGTCAAACAAGTATCTACTATGGATACAATCAGTTGTCCGTCTAGTAACATACGTAGGCTATTCTACTATACCTACTACTTATCGTTGACACAACATCAGTTGGTAGCAGTTCCCCATGACGTGATTGATCTCAATTTGTTGTGATTAACTTTTGGTGTAAATATACTCCTCGTTACACTGAACAACGGATGTGTTTTAGATAAAACATGTTCGTCTATAGTTTTGTTAAGAATTTTGATAAGCATCACTAGTTCTTAACATTCTAGTGCCTCTGTTTATTTTGGTATTTTCCAGTATCCATTTCAACTAATAACCATTAGACTCTGCTGCAGACTGTGATCGTGGAACATTTTTCTAAGATTTTTTTAAGTCCGCGTCAACGACAAGTATTGAGTTTGACGCCATTTCAGTAACTCCTAGGAACCCATTTCCTACTGACTAGTTCTCTTTACTTGTTTATGACTGATAAAATTTCAATTAAAGCTGGTGCGGGATAGCGTTGCAGTCCTCAAGGACGTCGTAGTCCAGTACCAAATGTACAGCTGATTCGCTCGATAATGTGGAATACTATCCATTAGAAGACTCGTACTCGTAATCATTTAATTATGAGTATACTTCCATCGCTTGAAAGGAGTCATACAATGCCCTTTTAGAACTGCATAATTCACGGGAAGCAAAAGAGGAAAGGAAGTCTGCCACGTAAACCAAAGAGAAGACTCCTTGGTTGGAATTTACTGTAACAGTACGTAATTTATAAGTGGTAACCGAAGTGATTAGAGCCTTAAAATATTTTCCTTTGATTTATATCCAAATAATCGAAATAAGAATCCAAATATAATATATAAATATGGACAGCTATAGGGATGTCGCCTCGGGCAGTAACTTCTTTCCAACGAATCATACGGATGCTTCGTATCGTGCGCGCGGTTCTTGCGCTGTGAAACGGTGGGGTATCCGGTTGTCATGACACTACCGTCTAGTGTTTACACCCCAAGTATTTTTGGTTATAAACGTATTGCTAAGTAAGAAGCGACGCCACTTTACGCTTTTCGATGTATCGTTATGGTGAAAGAATATTGCCATTGGTTTCAATTAAGGATCGCAGCTTTTCGTTTAATGCCAACAACAATAGATAAATAAACGGTTTTAATGAAATATTAATAACGAAAACCTACTGGGAAAAATAACAGATGAAATATCCGTTAGTGTTAGTTTGCTTTGTGAAGTAAAATGTACT
>JAAAKM020004669.1:0-11552 GCA_010016025.2 Alatinidae sp. Z8VKAUB7J3 | reverse complement strand
TAGCTGCAAACATAATACAGTTCCTGGAATTACATCCTTTAATTACTTTCGTGAATTTATTGCATCAATTCCGGGATTTTTATTCTGTTCTAATTTAATTCTTGATTGAATGGTAATAATACAAGCTGTAAATAGTAAGGATATAGGATCTAAAGACAAAAGGAGTGGGCTATAGAAGCGATGCGAAAATAGATTAGGCGGATGAACATTTGAGGAAGCAAAAATTCTAATTTTTGAATCAACTTAGCCTCTGCAATAACACTGTTTTAAGTCGTTTTGGTTAACGCCAATTAATAAAAAGGAAGCTGGGTGCTTCTATGATACTGAAATTTTATTGCATATCGATTGATCGGCAGGGATGAGGCATGAGTCCGAAACCAAAAAATAGTCCCAAAGGTTCTGAAAGCATGCACGAACACCTCATACCTGTTAGGGGCTTACCTTTATAAGCTGGTTGGTATACGTGGGCAAAAAATAATGAGAAGATAGTGAGGAGATAATGAGAAACTTTCTGAGACCTTATTTTAATTTACTTACTTTACTTTATTTTACTCGAGCTTGCCTTCACAATATTCCACCATTGGTTTCTGTCTTCCATAAATGTGGGTAGATCTTCCACATCAGTGTTCGTGTCTTTGGCTGTGCAGTTAAAGTAGGTGAGTGGCCTTCTCCCTCTGTACGGACGCTGAAGGTGCATGCAGATAACATCTTTTGCCATAGTCAATGTTTCAGAGCCATATAGCAGTATACTTTCAACGACTGCTTTGAAGAAGTTCATTTTCGTCTTTAGAGGGAGATGGTAGACTGGCACACGTGATATTGCAAGCATTCCATGCTTGGCCCTTCCGGGATACGAAGTCTTTCTTACAATCAGATACATAAGAACCCAGATAACCCGACATAATTCTGTGCCATTCTTTGATCGGATAGGGGAATTGATTGGGTCCTCGTTGATGGTCATGTATTTGGTCTTCTTGGAGTTCAGAGTCAAACCAAATTTTTCTGAGGCAGTTTCCAACAGTGACAGTAGCTCTTGAGCATTCTCTATTGAAGCTGAAGTAATGGCTATATCATCTGAGTAGTCAAGGTCGATTAGGAATTTGTTGTGGGTTCTGCAAGTTTTATTGAGCTTGACGTCGATACCTTTGGTATTTTGGAGATCAAGCGATTGGTAAAGAATGTAATCGAGTGCAATGACATATATGTAAGGTGCAAGTGTGTCACCTTGGAGTATATCATTTGTGGTCAAGAACTCTTCAGTTGGGTCATGCGTTGTTTGTACAAAACTGGTTGAATTCTCATACATAACTGAAATTTCTTGGACAATTTCGGAAGGGATGCCGTAAATACTTAGGATTCGTAACATGGATTTACGGTTGACACTGTCGAATGCCTTGCAAAAATCGACAAAGATGATTGTGGTATTTTTCTTTGATAACTTCATCTCTTCGATAATACGTCTAAGGGCTAGAATTTGAGATGTAGTTGACCTACCCTTGCGAAAACCGTTTTGATTTCTTCTTAGAATTAGGTCGACATGTACAGTCATTCTATTAAGAAGCATTGAGTTATAGATTTTCTACGCTATTACTGAGAGAGTAATGCCTCTTTAATTTGGAGGTAGTGACAGATCACCTGAAAGGTTTTGGTTTATTTCCTTTCTTCGCTTCGTTGTAAAATTTCAGCAGTTGTTCGTGAAAAACGGATATTTACAGATAATAGCGGGGACATTATCAGGACCAGGAATCTTCAACCTATGTTGTTTCTGGGTGCATTTTTTTAGTTCCTCCATATCGAAGGGGTCAGTTCTTATTGGCAGAATATTTGCGATTCCAAGGTTGAAGAAGTCATGGTCAAGGTCAATTGAGTTCTCTTCATGTTTCCCAAGCAGGGATTTAAAGTGGTCTAGCCAAGTATTGCGTCTCTGTTCTGGTGTATTTCCTTTAACGCGTGCAACGAGTCAGACTATAGTCGAGCTGTTCAGTCTTCCTATTTGGGCGTTGATGTATCCACAGCTTGCTTGGCTTGCTGCAAAATTATCTTAATTAAATGCGAGTCTTTGAATGGTAATTAGCTCCAAATAGGCTCAAGATCGGAGCCCTGGGCCCAAAATATTTCTAACCTTGTCGTGCAATCTCTCAATCAAAGAACCCTGATGTGCAGTGGGTCCAATTTTGAAACTACCATCAGGGAATAGAGCTGATTTATTTATAGAATGCCACAACATTGAACTGGGGTCAGGCTAAGAGATAATAAGACGTTTTCCTTTTTATTCTTTTCGCTTCTCGGAGAAGACGCCTACACTTTTGGACAATTGAGAGATGGAATGGACCTCTCTTTTCCCATGTTGTTTCTTGTTTTCAAGGTTTTCTTTGTTCTTTGTTCTTAGCCAGAAAAAACATTACTTAGCAAAAAGGTAGAAAGGCAGAGGCCCCCAGCTCATGATTGCGTCACCACTGGTATAAAGAAAAAAAAGTAGGAAGGTGACAATTTTAATCAACAAGAATTTTGATTGTAGTAGAACTGCAGTTAGAAACCAGATGTTTTTATAAGAATTCTTAATAAAATGTCACCATGTACGATTGTGACCTAGTTTTAGCTTTGTTTGGGCACAGTTCGTAAGCTGTTTGGGTCCTACTCATTCAACAGTTGCTTATGAATATACACCACCCTATGACCTGAATTCGTGTCTTAAAACTTTGACTTGGCACAAGACAGGTGGCCTGCAACTTGATGCTCTTCAGTAGGAAAAAACTGGTAGACAAGGACATTCTGCGTAATTGAAGCAATAATTACGAAATTTGGTCTCCTTGCCAACTCATTGTTTATATTCCATTGCGTCATCACCAAATCAAATGAAGGAGCTGCAAGTTTACCAAGAATTGTCTTGCTTTTAGTCGATTCGATTGTCAGATAAAATTTTCTTATCTTTTGACAATCAAAATTTGTCTTTTCATCCTATCTTTTTTGTTTCAAATAGTTTGCTAGCTGTAAAAAAACCCAAGAATATTGCACCAAACTAGCGAAAACACTTTTCTCGCCTGACACTCGCCAAAGTACAATCGTCAGAACTGATCGAAATGAAACAAACAAAATATTAAACCCAACCGTATTTTTAAATGAGTCAAGTGGATTTGCTATACAGACAAATAGAATTCGTTTTCTCATTGGGCCTATTCAATGAATCTATTGTTGTAGCAGACACTGATTGGTTCAAAAACAAAAGCCATTCAGCGATCCAAATTTTTGTGTGCTCTGAGAAATGTTTGACGACAAAAATAATTCTTTCTTCATTGTTTTCTTCGTTCTCTTCGCCAGAGAAAAAACAATACATAGCATAACATTACATTATTTTCTTCAGCCTAGGGACGATGTACGGCATTTGCGTGTGAGCAGCAAGTTTCAGATGAAGGAATAAAGATTTCCGATAGCTAGTATTGAACACTCAGGTTTCAATGTCTTCCGACCTAAGTTTTAAATAATGGCTTTTCATAATAAATATAACTACTCCTCGTGTCCAGATCCCAAGTGATTCTCGTCAAAAACTTCTCATTTTCAGCCACCCATTTTCAAATAGATTTGTTTTGCTTTGTTTTTAGCAGACTCATAGTGGATTTTATAGCATTCCTCTATGTGTCTCCAAATATTTAAGTTTCGGTACCAGTTCCCAATCTGTTTACTTGACAAAGGTCCTTTAACCGAAAGCTCGTGTCTCGCCTCAAGCCATTTAAGTAATTCTGTATTATTTTTAATTTATCTTTTCATTTAGTTTTAGGTTGTTACATATATCGACAAAGGATTCACTAAATTCGAAAGCTTATTTTTATTACCAATGGACAATTTAGTTTTATATTTCAACATGCCTTTTTAGAGTTTTAAATCTTATGTATATATGCAACAATTATGGAGTCACAACAGCAAAACAGAGCTCGTTTTGAGCCAAGCTCTAAAGTCTTCCTTAGAGAAACTGTTTCCGCTGAGTAGTGATCGTTCTACGAGAAATCAGTAGAATGGTATTGATGTTACTGTATCGTCATACTTTTAAAGCTTTTGTGAGGAGACCTTCCATAAAGAGTTACCTCTAAGTTTGGACCCCGAGATGTGAATTGTAGAGCAATCGAGTGTCAAATTTATAGTTAAAGTGGTGCTGTAAATAACAGACAGACAATTGCAGTAGGTTGGGCATCTTCATCAGACTGTGTAGACCCTTGTTATTCACTAAAGCGATCAATTAAAACAACTGTGTTCTAAGCGAAGGAAAAGTTATAAAGAAACAGAGGACAACTGAGACCCAATATCAACAAGGAGATCAGGAATAATGAATATCGCAATTGGTTTTATGCAATTAACGCCATACCCAGTATGTAGGCCATGTGCCTTTTGCAAATGGAGGGCAAACATGCAATCTGCCCAATATGGAGTTAGCTACAGTAAAGGATTTTGTTTGTATCAAATTTTAATATAATGTTGCAGCAACAACAAGAAAGATATACTACTAAGTGGTGTTGTACATACATAATTTCCCAAGCTACTGAAACTTTGTGGACAGGCGTCATACCTATTTGCAGATTGTCGTTGATCATAATTCTTTTAAATTTCAATTCATTTTTTCCAACAAATATCAACGAAATATAGACAAACACTCACAAGTATTAGGCATGTATAACTGTTATGAATACAAAACGTCTAGTGTACAATGAATAAACAATAACCCACCCTATCAAAAGAGACATTGATCCCTCCGAGTAAATGTCTCTTACACTGGAAACTGACAAGTGTAAGTAACAGGTGCAAAGTGAACGCAAGACGTCAAACTTTATATTGGTATTTCAAAAGGCAAACTCAAAGTTCCCACAACTGGAGCCACCACTGATGTACTACTTCCAATGTGGAAATGATTTTAAAGGCTAGCTCAATATTAAATAAGTCCTTTTCTCCGCTTTTCCAACTGATGCGAGGAAGTGAAGATTTTTGTTCTTGAAATAATAAAATATTCGAGTCTGCTATTACTTTGAATGCAGTAAATGTTCCCTAGCGTTTGAAGGTGTGGATGTTGCCATATAGTAGAGCTCTGTCTTCTTTACACGACCGTCGATCTCAGCAATGTCCTGGCATTATAAAACACGTCTTAATCATTGGAAACTGGACAATTTTGATTCCAACTACTAACCTTGAGCATAGATATATGAAACTATTTAAAGTCTATATATAAAGTTTTATGATGAGTCGAAGATCCATGATCCAATCGTAGGAGATCAGAGAAAGGAATCAACTTTAGAGGCAACTCTGTTGTGGTTCACCGTATCAAGGAGTAATATTGGGACGTGGCTATAATGGGGAAAACACGTAAGTGCCTGTCTGACTGCTACACTCACCAGCGAGTGCATTATTCAAACATTGTTCCCAGCAGGCCTGAGCTACGGGGCAAATGTAGGGTGTAAAACGTCAGTGAATGTGCTTGGTACAGAAAGGGAGCTGTATCAATGCAGTGTACGTCTCTAACTTTACTGAAAGAGAGCAGAGATAAGTTCGTCGATACCTGTTTTTCTACATCTAACCTAATGTGCCATCTAAATTTCTGCTTCTCCATATTTATAGCGACATTCGCATGCTAGAAACTCTCTTTCTCCCCTACCACATGTAAGCTAATAGTAGATCGATCCCCACTGTATTTGCAAATTTGCGAATCTAGAGTTTATTTCATTCAAGATAGACTGGGAGATTATTTCGCAGGTTGGAGTGACAAAATCTAACATGAGCTATTGCAGCTGAGCAATTGTACATGAGCTGTACATGAGGTATTGTAGCCAAGCGGAAATTTATTAACACATACACTGTATCTGATTTTGATGCAGTAAATGTACTGATTAATGATTTACATGCACTTGATTTGATATGGAATGTTTTTAAATAGAAAAAAAATCAAGAATAGTAAACACAGAATTCGGCAGAAATGTACACTTGCTTCTTAAACTACTGGTGGCTTTTGCCATTAGGGTTCCCCATTGTTTATTTCACTTAGATAGTCACCTTTTCATAACTTTATCCTATGAATTTATCTGGGATAATGGTGGGGAAACTCCTTGCTTCTCTTTCTTACGATACTGCCCAAACAATTGAGGGCAAGTGCCATATAAATTCATTTTTCATGGAGACGACCAACAGCTGCAGCTTCAAACATAGAGAGCGTAAGACTCTTTGCTTCACTTCATTTCATGATATTTATTATTTCTTGGCGTCCATCAGTCGATATCTGACCTCCTTATTCTGGCAGCCTTCCAAGAATCCCCGTTGAGATAACTCATTATGGTTACACTTGGAAACCGAGATGTTTTATTAACAACAGTATTGTTGTTACAGTATTGTGGGTTTCTAAAAGAGACTCTCGATCTCTGTTCTTTTCTGAGTTAATTGGTTCAGCGCGTCTCAAGACAAGGGGACTCTGTGTTTCATCTTTCATAATGCTTATATACGTTTCTCTCTCACGGTGTCATCATTGTAGCACTGATACAGTTTCATTGATATTCTTTGTGATTTCTCAGTTATTCGTGGACACCTTTTAAGTTGAGTGCAAAGCACTTGTTTATTGGTAGTTATAGATTCCTTGCACGAGGAAGTTTTCAGCTTCAGGATGGAGTGTAGTATCTGTTCCCATTGATATCAGTACCGATACTTTCAATGACACGTAAAAGGCGGTCCCACTAGGCCGTTTAGTGTGCCTGGTGGCTTGTGTCTCCATCTGGTAGCGCAAATTGAAGGGCGGCGCCCCCGTATGTTACAACTATACTCTATTACTTAATACACAGGTTGTGGAAAGAAGTAGCCCTTCCGCTACGTTTGAAAATAATTCAGTTAAACAGTGTTGGACCTGGTAATGGCGAGCTGTGCGTTAAGAGCAATGTAGTACACTAGAAACGAAATCATAGACATAATGAGAATACCTCGTACTGAAGGGTAGCGGATCTATACCATACAGCTTCTTATAAAACGGGAAAGGGTATGTTTAGATAAATAAGGCAAATTCTACGATTCTTATATTTTGGCAGTAACAGCTCGAGTCATTCCTGATAATGGTGCTGGCTGCCAAAAATACAACATGGGATGAGTCAAGTGTCACAATTCCATTTTTATCAAGATTGGCTTCTTATCTGTGTAAAATTTATTGCTCTTTTCATGTACATCATACTAAAAATAAGAAAATAATTATCAATATATCCATAACTCTTTATTTTCCCTTTTGTTCCTTCAAGTAATTTACTTTCTCCCCTACTTAGAATTCAAGGCTCTATCCTATGTCTGCATAGGCTTAAAACTGAGTTTACTCATCCCCCCAATACAATTCTTCTTTTGAAAGCCAGACATTGAAAGATTCAAGCGAGTTTCAATGTTTACTCTAAAGCTCCTCTTTCTGGTGTTTGTTTTAGACAAAGCATTTCGTTCCAGTCCAAATGAAAAGAAGACTATTAACCTTCTAAGTTTGATGTTTGCCTAAGAGTTTGCGAATGAGGATAGATGAAGAATAGAAGGCTGTGATGTTTAGAGACAAAAAAGACCTGTCGTGCGCCGATCTGACAGACGACCTAAAAATCGAAAGTTTTATTGGAAAAGAGCATCTACGTCTGGTCACAAATAGATATATACTAACTGGCTTAAGCACTGATTTGTGAGGAAATTATTCAAGGGACGTTTGATTGATGGCGTTCACCTAAGCGTCAAACCTTTCAAATCACACGTGAATGTCTTTTCTTCAGTCCCTATTATGTAACAGCAGTGAAGGAACCTCAAGATAAAAACAATCCAGCAGTAGTAGTAGCATTTCCAAACAAATTGCTTTGGGGAATCAGTGCAAACGGACGCAAAATGTCGGACAGGGTTGCATATCTCGAAGGAGGTAGTTCGGATTTTGTGGCTGAAAGACGCAAAGCGATCGTAGGATACTGCATTCGATCGTTTATATCCGGGCTGCAATATGCTATGGTTACATCATCAATATGGCTTTATTTCACTCACTTTCATTCTCAGCCATGGTTTTATGGACTTACGCTCTCTATGTTTGAAGTAGTAGCGATACTAACATCACCCATCACCTGTCTTGTTTTTGACTATCGTAAGACAAGTAAGGAAGCTACACTTGTATTTAATTTGTTCGAAATATTTGGCAGCCTTTTGTATTCTCTGCCTTACTCTGCTATCTTGATTTTGCTGAGCAGAATCATTTCCGGAATCGGAGAAGGATTTCGTCCCATCTTAGACGGCGAAATTGCATGGACGTACAAGCCATGTGATCGGATGATGCCTAACTATTACATCGAATTGGCGCGCCTGCTAGGCATGCTGGTCGGTCCTGCCATCAATATTATATTTTCTTTTACGAATTTTACAATTGGAGGATTTGAAGTTGATTTTCGAAATATCCCAGGAGTGGTATCATGCACTCTTTGGATTTTCATGTTTGGGATAACCTTTCTGCTGATTAAAAATGTCACGAAGGAATACCTTATCGAGAAAGGAGACAGGGAAAATTCAGAGGCCAATAACAACGATATTGATCTCGTGCCTTTGTTATCATTTACTATGGAGGCAGAGCCTGCTTTCGAAATCAAACCAGCAAAACATAATATTACGAGGCATTTATGCGTGTCATTTCAAAATGTATCAAAACAACTTTCCCCAGAAGTGTTCTTTGTCATTTCACTTTGTTTGTTAGTGGTAGGAGGTTCATCTGCCGCCTCTACAACTTCATATTTGATAGCTTATGAGAAATGGAGATGGGGGATTCTCGAAGTTAGTATTTTTCATATATTACAATCAATAGAGACAGTCGCTCTTCTTATACTTATGGGAATATGTGGTGAAGGAATTGGAGATGTAACAACACTATTCATATCTCAGTTACTACTTCTTCTTGGTTCAAGTACGATCTTCATGTACAGTTTTCTTGATATGGAGAAACTTGTGACGAAACTGGTCTTCTGTGGGGCCGTCCTCTTCCTTAATGCTTCAGTAGTACTTAACTTACTTGCAACCAAGTCCTTATTGGTGCAACTAACCAGTAGAAAGGCACAAGGAATGGTGCAGACTTTAGGGACAATAGCTAGACGGCTTGCACTTGCCATTGGACCCATTGCAGGAAGTCAAGCCTTTCATAAGCTACCAGCTTTGGGAACATCGTTAATATTTTCTAGTGTTATTTCAACCTTTTTACTTATTTTGACAAAACCGAAGATGAAAAAAAAGATGTTGCATATGTTAATATGTTAAGTAGGTTGACATAAGGATGTATATTAGAAGATACCGTTATATGCTTTTTTATCACTTTAACCCTATTTCACATGCAGGAGAGTTTGCCCCCCTCCCGCCAGCTAACTTTTGCCAGAAATTTTGTACCCTTAAATTTATAAGAGCTGAAACTTTTCCACTTTTACTTTTATTATATCATTTACTATAAAATTGCATCTTAATAAAAAAGTGGCATAGAAAAATGTTTTAGATATGGTAAAATTTGCATTATAATGGTATGGTAAGAAATTAAGTAAAAACGCTACTTCTAACGGGTATTTCAGGGGGAAAATAGCCAGTTTAGGTAAAAGTTTTATAAACGTATGGCTAAATTACATTTCCTTTGTTTATAAAGCCTTTGACACAAGTTAAAAGTTGTAACCGTCTATCTTAAAGGCTTGTCAGTATCGAGGCCAAATATGAAAATTCATAGAAATTTGACTAAATACCATGCTAACTGGTGCCTTTGATAAGTACAAAGATCGTTATTTGAAATGGTACAGCATGTAGAAACAAACATATTTTAATGTTTTAAACTAAAAATTAGTACCAACATTGTACGAAGGGATTTGAAAGTCCCCCTCCCCCGAGCAGAACCATATCGTCAAAAATCTCAAATAGAGCAGGGTTAAAGGCCTACTGATTATTTGCACTGTGAGCAATGTTATTTCAAAATTAGTTTTCGCTCTTTGCCTGTAGAAGTAAAGGGGAAATAATTCCGCTTTCAGGTTTTTGTTGCTTTTCCTGTTTGTAGTAGCCTGCCTGCAGACTATCCCAGCTAAAGTGGGTTACTACGTCAGTAGTGTCCGTCTGCGCTCAGGCTATGTTTGTAGCCGTATTGTTCAGTCGACAAGCACTTGTTCATTTACCCTCACATGTAATACCTGCACTCATTTTTTAATCACTATTTTCAGATGGGTAGTAAAAGGTTAAAGTCATGTAGACGTTTTACAGTAGGCTATTTTCGAAGGCAAATACGGGAGAACCAGTACTGAAAACGAGCTCCATAGCAAAAGTTATCTTCATTCTCAAGTTAGAAAATACACGATTCAGTATCCCGTGGTATTCGTTTGTGTAATGTGCCTCGCATTACCAAAACATTTCCACTCCTTTTCCGCCTGGAAGAGAAGAACGCTGCTTTTCCGCAGCTGCTGATTGCCATTTGTCTACATTGACAAGTTCGATAGCGAGGCCAATGCAACAGAGATAGATTTCCGCCATCCGACAAAAATTGCTCGATGATCGATTTAATTTTTGTATGACAGATGATTCACACACCTGGAAACAGAACTATGATAATAGCCATGACTGAAAATATCAGATGACGGATATATAGAAACATTCTAATTTTACTCCAATTTACCATTATTAGCAAATATCTAATGCAAATAAGAAAAATAGCAGAAAAGAAGATGCTGAATAAAAACAAATTCAAAAGCAATTATGATTTTTTTGTGTCCTTTTCTGCTCCTTTCAAAATATATGCGTAATATAATTGTTTTACAATCTTAGAATATTTTAAGGAATAGTTTTACATTAGCAATAGAGAAGTAGCAAAGAAACACGAGAGAAACACAAATAGGACAACAGTTCATTTTGAAATTCACGTATTTTCAAAAAATTAGTGAAGTTTTCCCACCATCAATACTAATATGTCAATTGCTTTCTCGGTTCGCCGATACCCTTACCCGTACCTCCCTCTCTCACCCCGAATTTCAAGCCCCACTTTCACCCACAACTTTCACTCCCACTCTCCCCACGTTTCACGCCAATCTCCCCCCTTGCTTTTATAGCTAAATCTGAAAAATACTTAAATTCTGTAGCATGTTTTAGACACAATAAATAGAAATTGCTCTTAATTTCGGAAACGTTATCTTTATCAGTTAGTAGCAACGTTTTGCAAAATTGGATTTTTATGCTTTGAAATTGTGTTTTTTGAAAGTGACAAACTTACAATAATATCAAAATGCGCCAACGCCAAAAATGATAGAGATGTAGTTGATATGATGGAATGCACCAATCTCTGTCAGACAACTCGCGTCAATTAACTGGGCTATCAGAAAGTTTAAGAAAGAAAGAAAGAAAGAAAGGAAGAAAGGAAGAAAGAAAGAAAGGAAGAGAGGAAGAAAGGAAGGAAGTTTAAGAAAGAAAGAAAGAAAGGAAGAAAGAAAGAAAGAAAGAAAGAAAGAAAGGAAGTTTAAGAAAGAAAGAAAGAAAGAAAGAAAGAAAGAAAGGAAGGAAGGAAGGAAGGAAGAAAGGAAGAGAGGAAGAAA
>JAAAKM020004661.1:0-11558 GCA_010016025.2 Alatinidae sp. Z8VKAUB7J3 | reverse complement strand
CAAAATTGCGCTGGCAGAAAAATTTCATCATCTGCTAAACTTCATTGCATAGGGAGAACACAAAAAGCGTAATTAATTGAAATATAAATACCAGAAATATTTGGGCTTGTTAAAAATGGTAACAAGAAAGATTCGCAGATAACTGTTAACCCAATCCGTCATCTTTTAATGCATTTTATACCCCTCTGCCTATTTCAAATATCATTGAAGCGTTCCAAATCGATTGAAAAATGTTTAAATTATTTTACTACTAATCCATAAATGCCAGAAATATGTGTTTTCTTGAAAAATTTGGTTTTGAGACGGTAAAATTATAACCTGCATTGTCATCTTTGAATGCGTCTTCAACCTTAGTTACTGTAGATTTACAGACTACCAGATAGTTGTGTAAGAGACCTTTGACGTTTTCATAAATGTTCCTTATTGTTCCTCTACTTTTGTAATGCAAAACAATATTGTTCATGAGGCTACTACAACGATTAGTAATAATAAACGTACAACACAATCTTTACTGTCCATCTCATTTGATAATCTTGCTAGCATTTCGTATCTGCAGGCTTGCAATTGATTTGCAAGAAGTAGACTCAAGATATTATATCTAAAATTGAAAGGGAAATTGCTTAATACCTCTCTATCTGAAGGACTTTGTTCAATGGTTTTCATATTTTTATTCTCTTTGGGTACACCGCCTCGGAGGATACATTTGAAGAACCACGTTTTCGTAATGTGCATTTCTGCGACATTTGATTCAATATCGCAATGTTATCAAAGTGACTCGAAAGAGGTGATCCCGTTTGAAACTACTTATGTATGAGAGATTGCGCTATCTTCTCTGCTCGGATTCAAAACCAAGTTACACTATTAAAATAAAGTCCAACATTAAAAACTGTTGGAGGCAAAGCAAACAAATCCCTTCATCTCACAGTAGCGGATTAAAGCGGTGTTAACCTTACAACACATTTTGAGAAGTGGCCTGAAAATCATATATTTCATTTTTACTCACATATCCACGGAAAACTAATTGCCTTCACATTATCCTGTCTATTTGCATGCAAATATATAAGCCAAAAATTTGCTTAAACTATACTATCATATTATATATTATCAGACTTTTACTTTCTCAACTGCTAGTCCATTAATAGGTGACAATTATACGCAGTAAATCATTTTCAGTGGATTTAAGTGCTGGTATTCCGAGTCATCAAGCCAATGACTTCAAGTCTTTAAATATACTTAGCTGATAACTGAAGGATTTCACTAAGCAATACTTATCCATTAATGATATGTAAATTTACAGTGCTGATTCCGTGTTGAGAAAAGCGACGGAGACCCGTATGATGTAAGCATTCTTCATGGCACTACCAATGGATTCTATTTCACCACCATTGCATGTCGCGTAGTACCAGTATATGAATTAGCAAGGAAAGCTGAAATTAGAATGAAATGTGACATAGTGTTGTGCAGTGGCAGCACTGATGTCCATCAGAAGCAGAGTCAAACTAATTCAATGTACCAAACCTCTACAGCACTTTAGAAGATGTCTCAATACGTTCTGCAGTGCATTTACAGTCGATCGATGTTGCCTTAAGAGGTGTTGACTTAAACTTTTTCGGCTACATATTCCTTCTGCAGCACCTCAAGCACCTAGTTCACTACCATTATTCTCTGCTGTAGGTATTATCCAATGTTCGGATTTCTATGTACTCCTGTTTTGGCCTTTGCTTCCCCTCTTATTAAATCAACCAAACGTTTCTAGGCATTCCATTAAGTATTTATAAATGTTCTTCAAATAACAAATACCTGGTGTTAATTCGACGGTCAAACTTTGTAATAACTAACTGCCACAGCTGAACCGCTGCAATGTGTCGCTCCATAGTTCCCACATTAAGGCTACTTGATGGTGTCAATATAGCTAACCAGTGCACCTGTTTCATCTATTGTGACGCCATTCTGAGGTACCGTTTGAAAACAGCTTTCTTGGCATCAAAACGAGCATACCAGTGGATGTTCGCTTTGTTTCTTGGAAATTGGATTCGATTTAGGCTTGTTTTGAACATGGCTTCTAACAAGACGTGCCAATGATCTGTTGACGTAAAAAAAGAATGGATACAGGTGCTTCAGGGATGAAAAAGAAGAAAACTAGTTCAACGCAAGAATCTACATCAGATTTTCAACGAAATTAAGATAGTAATCTTCAAAAGGACTACAGTATAAGAGACTGCTTTTTCTTCAACATATTTATGCATAACTGACCATTTATTGGGCATATTACTGGAGCTATCAAAAGTCTCACAACTTGCAATTTTCAAACTTGCTTATCTCATCGAGCAGATACTAAAGCAGGCTGGAGACTTATATGAAAGCCAGTTAACATTCCAATGGCTGACGGTCTAGCAAAATGGCGCAGTGCTAAATGCTGGTTTACTGTTCAGCATGTATAATACTTGGATAACTGGAATATGGTAGACAGAAGAGTGAAAAGTATCTTAACATTGCAATCTCATCCTTGGCTACAATAACAACTAACAACATTGCTTTGTTCTCTTCAAAAGGTTTCTTGAAGGTTATAAGTTATGACCACATCTGCGATTGGCACCAGTAAGGGTATGTACAAGGAATAGAGAGAGGATCTGATAGGATTAATCAATTTCATTGCTACTCAAAGAGCCAGATCCCTCTCAAAGAAAAACAAATAGTTTTAACACAGCGTGAAAGAAGGTTTGTCAGTTTGTCTTGCATATTTTGGTGTTACTGTTTATCAGCTCTGGCAGCAGAAACACTGTCCAAACATAATGTTAGAACTGATTTGATGTACCTTGTGCTGGTTTATACAATTTACAATTTTTTTATACAATTTTTAGTACTTGGTTGAATTTATCAAGAATGTAAATCGTTTATCAGAAAGATTAAGAGTATTGACCCAAAAGCAGTCCAAGGAAAGGAGATAACAGAGGTTTTGTTTGAAGAGATACTAGCCAAACCAAGTTTGTAAACCAGTTTGAAGGCATTAGAATTTAAGGTAATCGAGAGTAAAAACAAAATAAATGAGTAAATATTACCCTTTACCATGTTTTTTCGTAGCATGGGTTTTACCTGGCCCTAAGATACGTGTCTTGTTTGCTTAATGGTTATTCCGGCACTGCCATCGTAGTAAACCATTCTGTAGAGATTGATGGCTTTTTTGTTATTGAATCAACAAATTTTTAGATTACGTAATCTCTTTGCTCACCAATAGATAGTTTATTCTAATCATGTAGGCAAGTGCAAAAAAAAAAAAAATAGTAAGGGTTTACAATGATAAAATTGTTGAACAGTTTGAGATCCTTTTTTCTACATAAATTTTAGTTAACTAAGATTGGAACACTGTTGGGACAACATAACAAAATTTTATCTGTGTAATTGTTGAATTTATCTCCTACAACATTACTGTCATATGCATCCTGACATTTGTTATATTGAATTTTAAAACGTTTTATAATAGTGAGCTTGCGTAACGGTATATTATAAGATTTTCCCCACAAACAGCATCACCGAAAATATTGGAAACAAGAATAAAGAACAACACAATTTTAAGTCAATCGACATAAATAAAAGACTAGTTGGCTGTCACATCTGCAAAACGCTGATCTAATGAAACCCTTTTAATGGTCCTGTTATTTTGATATGGAAAATACAGCCTCTTTAAGGCGATGCCGTGAATGCAATGAAGTGTCATCATAAATTTTGGTAACAGAACAGACACCCAAAAGGAGTTCAAATTAAAGCCATGCCCTTCATTGTTAGTTTCATTTCATACACAAAACCGCAGATAGAATGTCGGAAGGTTTCTGTAAGATAAGTTAAAGCTGAATACTTGATTAATAAGACTGATGTTTGTTTCCTAGTGCGTTGCTACGGCTTGGAGCTTTTTGCCCACGTTCGTGTCTGCTGGAAGTGCTAAGCAGAGATTTGACAAAAAAGAGAGCAATACATTTTCTATTCACATTTATGTTAAGACTCGTGGTAAATAAACACATGGCAGACAATCACATTAGAAGACTTTGCTGTGAATTTGTGCCCTAAATGACTAAGATCGACGTTTCTGACGACTTTTCGCCCCAGTGGCGGGAATCATAATACTATTTTCACCGTAAGCAAGTATAGGAGATGGACCGTATAAAAAGGCACCTCTCCAGAAAATGATGAAACATCTGACAAGTTTTGATGAATGATTTTACTTTACTGTAATCGATTCGTCTGCAAACATCATACAAACTTTTACCTCAAGGAACACTGGAAATATTTGTATCCCTTTGTGTTGCTATTTTCTTTTGTCAGAATTATTATTATTATTGATCGTCAATCAGAAATGCAAACGTAGCTACCACCTACTTGATTGGCATCAGTTATAATCGATTGTTAGAGCTACTCTAGTCTGGCATGAAAGCCCTCAGACTGTAAGTGACGCCATTTCAGTTTTATGGCTGGAAAGTAATAACGGTGAAGTTTGTCACGTGTGTTTTCATAAGGACTGCCTCTGCTATGTTGGATTTCATGATTTCTTTCACTTTGTGGTTAATAGCAAGGAGTAGCTTTAGTACATCGTAGCCATGAATTTCATTGGAACTTGTGTATTTGCTTGCAAACTGGCGAACAGGATTCAGTAGACTCTGCATTGCGCAATCGCACTGTAGTTACCCAATGGGTCAGGTGTGTTCTAGTCGTGGCAGAGGCAATCACGATAGCACGGATACTATGAGAAATAAAGTCCTTCCAGTTGACCATGACGTATCAACAAATGAAAAGGAAACAAAGAAAGAGGCTATGTCGGGAGGTACAGATGGGTCGCAGCCTGGACCTTCTGGTGTCCAAGTACTTGAATCAAATAAAAAACACAAGAAGAAAGGAAAGGAAAAGAAAGCATCCCAAGAGGGTAATTATGATCTTGTTGAACTTTTACAAAGTGTTGGGATGTTATAACACTTACCGCTGTTAGTTTACAATTATATGGATTTATAAATCGAATTAAAGAATGGACTTTTAAAATCAGACATTATTTGAAAATGGTGGAAGATAATTTCATAACACAGCCAAATAGCCATTTCTGTACGAGGAATCTAATAACAAGGAGAACACTACAAACAAACAAATTTGGCTAGGAAGTATTACTCTTCAGTGTTAACTGTTCCTTTAATAACTTTAAAGGAGTTAAACAGCAAACTTGGGACAGATTTTATCATATTTAGGAAATGGATTAAACAGCTGCAATAATTTTGTACCTTGGATGTACATAGGCATCGATAACTGTCTGTGTAGAAATGCTTATATTGTTAAACATAACCAAGAATCCATCAATGATCGATAGCGTCTATGTCTTTACAACATGTTCTACAATTAAAATGCCTTGTGCGGCCAGTGCTAATATGCACTTCAGTTTGGGATTAAACATCTTCATGTTTCTCTTAGTCTAATCAATCTTTTGTCCTCTCCTACTTTCATGTTACATTTGATAATGTCACAATAACCCAATCGACATATTATCAATAAATTACAATCTCTTCCACCAACTTATACACAGACACTCTACTCGGCTTTGTAGTTCTTTCCATTATTATTTCTTAACTACAAACACCATCTACTTATGATGAATGATTCAACGAGTCTACGTCTAGTGTTTTCATTGTCGATTTAAATTTCTAATTGTTGTCACATTATAATTTACTGTTATACCTTTGTTATTAAATAAACAGAGACAATCCACTACCTTAAAATTTCTCAAAACTTCATAGAGATGATGGATGGGAAACTATACCCTCACGAAAATGATAACTGACTAAGAAACAGTTTGACGCCTTACTCTGTCTTTGAATAGAGGATGAAGCGGTGCACGTTGACAACGCAATTTTAGTTGTATTTAGTTGTTTAGATTGTAGAACACTCAAAAACTGGCATTTCTTCCTATAGTCTCCAATGGTTCACAGAATATCTGAAGTAGCAACGTAAAATACAAAAGATTAATCGATCATTTTGTAAGAGGGAAAGAATATTGTTGCATAATTACATGTCCGTAGCATTTAATTTATCGTATCAAATCACTAAGTAAACAGTCCTGTCAGTTTTTCATGAAATTTATTTTTGGGAAACACCACTGTTTTGGGTCAATCTAACTCTGATATTAATGACGGAATATTCACTACGTTTATTCGAAACTATCACGATCTATGATAACTCGTGAAGTTTAGTATTGTATTCATTGCTTTGGGGTTGAACTGCAACTAATACGCCAAAATGATCTCATGCCATACTACATAGCGTAGGAATTTCATCGAATAGAAAGCCTTAAACTCTTATCCACTTCATAACGATGTCCGTTTTTTTCAGTTATTTGTCCACTTTCTATGAATCTCTTCAAAAGGGACACCTATTGTACTGTTGGTTGGATATTAGGGATTGGTCAGCTTTGATGCAGTATTACGTAATTCTGTTTATAGAGTTTCTTTGTTAGAGGTTCTCATTAATAAATTATTTTTCTATTTTTTTCACCTTCTATTCCCTGCAAGGTTCCGTTCTGCTCTTGTTATCTTTCTCGCCAGTCCTACAACTTGCCAAAGTATTTATTTCTTAATTACTTTGCATCGTATCAGTTCACCTCCTTGAAACAATTGTTATACTTGCCAGACCTAGATTTTACTCAAAATTCAATAAAACACAGAGTCATCCTTGAGATTCATCAATGCTAGTAGAGCTTGAGCCTGAATAATGAAAAAGAGGAATGCCACTTAGAGTAAAACTGTCGGGATGTGCGGTCTCAGTCTCCCGGAGCCTCCTCAGATGCATATTTTACATTGACTTTGATATATTGTCTAGGGATCACAGCAATATTTTTTTGTAGATTACATTAGAGCAGACTCCTTTCTTTTTAGAATCCCTTCCAGAGTATAAAATTAAGCAAAGCTGGAAAAGCAAATGAAAATTGATACATTTGTTATGATTCCATAAAATGGAATTGAAAACCGGTGAACTACTAAATTTGCATAAATCTATCATGATAATCTGTATTTAATACGTTTAGATATGTGTTAACCTGCATTCAATACCACTGCTACTATTGGTTACCTATTCTATTGCTACTACTGCCGCAAATACTGCTAGTGAATACACTGACTTCCATCAGATACGCAGACATTTGCAACCGTGATTTTTCATCACACCGACGTTACTTGGCCTTGTGTAAGTTTCACCCGTTATTCCTTTGTCACTATTTGTCTGGAATAGATTCATGCTTCCCTCACTGAGTGCAAAACAAAGTATAGTGCATTGATTCCAGTCTGTGTAGAGTGCCTCCGTCGCAAGCCCCCCACTCACACACAGACACACACAGACACACACACACACACATACAAACACGCAGAGGGGTCGGACCCTTTTTGAGGTAAGTTACAATTTTGACAACACATGCTTCTGGGACGTAAACCAGGGTCGCTGTAAGGTATTGCCAGGAAACGCCTCTTTTAACCTGTTGTTCTGTGATTTCGATGTCACCACGGAAACTTATTTTTGTGACATCACATTCTGAGGGGAGGCGTGGCAAGATCAGCGCACTAAACTCTTGTGTGGATGCTCTTGATGAAACTAAATTTTTAATTCTTAATATAGAATCTTCAGAAATCTAGACGTTAAACATCGGGGTAGGGGGCAGGCCGTTTACCGCGAAATATACATAATATAAATTGAAAGAAACGTTTTTAGAGAACCATCAAATTTCAGCGAAAGTATACGATATATCTTAGGAGTGTTTTATTTTGTGACCATGTACGTTTTGCCTTAAACTGTTATTTGTGTGACAGGGGAGGTGGCAAATGTACCATCGAGTGTTAAAGCATGTAAATTTGCAACAGCAGAAGCAGCCACTACCATAATTTTCTGCTATTCTCATGTTACCATCATCTCCATATGTATGATTGCATATAAAATAGAGTAATAATGCGTAAATCACAAATATATTAAACCATACGCAGTTTCGGTTATTATACCTGCCCTTTGCCGTTCTCTTTTTGCCCTTCTGGAAATTGTAATCCGTAGGGAACGATTACGTTGCTTATAAGAGGACTGCACTATTAGATGCGAAAGTCACATTCGAAAGAAAAAGTATTAAGTTCTTGAGACTATTAAAGTGTTCAACGTTGCCAGTGCTCCGTCCCTTTTGAAAACAATAGGCAATTCAAAACGCCAGAAAAGGATTGGCAAAATCTGCCTGTCAGAAATGGGTCACCATAAATCGTTGTATCTGCCCTTATTCCATATGATTGAAACGAATAACGAGAATAAGATCTAATCTTTACCTCCTTGAAAAGATAGTAACGCAAGAATGAAGAAGCGTCTATAAACCTCTTGTTTATGACACGCAGGTCTCGACCCTCACATCATAGGTCCAAGTGTCATAGGCAAGACGTTTACTCGTGTTTATTCATTCTTACGTTACTAAATTTATGTTACTAAATTTTCCTATATAAGAAAATAATCACACATTTCACGTACAATTTCGTTAACTGTAACGTAAAGTTATTGACACATAAATCTTGCTTTTTATTCAACAAATTATTGGTAGCTGTGGGTCATTTATCAACAACGCTTTGAAGCACAGGGGCCTTTTCGTTCGTCAGGCATACAAGCGCATCGGACTCGACATTAAAGGACAAATGTTTTGAATTAAACCTTGATAATTTACGAAAACTAAATTAAATCACACAGGTTTTGTTAAACAAAATGTGAGTGTAGCCAACATGATAAATAACAAGCCAATAGAATTCGTGCCTTATTATTGCTTTGTGGTAAACAAATCGCAATTTGGGGCTCAAGCTATTTAAACGTCATCCAAGGTAGTAAATCGTACTCTACACACATGGCCTCTCAGGAACTGTTTGACAAAGGTAAGTACTCAAACTGGATTCTATGTACACTTCATCGTAATTCCAGGGTCAAAATAATGTGCACTGCAAAGCTAGCAAGGTCAACGTAACGTGACGGACTGAACATTTTGTTAAGAATTAAACTGTGACTTCGGACATCGATATTGCTTCAAGTGATTAAGGACTTGATGAAATGTATTTCATTACGACCAGGTGTTAAACTCTGGGCATCAAATGCACAAAAACTAGATGTTGTGGCCTTCGCCGAGATATAGAGCCAAGAGATTTGATTTATTTATCCATCAATTGTCTAAGTCATGGTTACTACTAGCACGAAAAGGCTTTTGGTTGCATAGGTGAAACTGTAGCCACGTACAAACTCCTAAGCTGAGCCGAAGTTTTTGCAGGTCGATTTGTCTTGCTTTACCTCTTGCTTCCCGTACGATTTCTTGTAACCTCTGTGTGCAAATGTCTGATTTTTGGAATAGATCGTAAATTTCGCAAGAAAAATGATTTCGAGTCCAATGATTGGTTCATGACAAGCTATTGATGGACTCTTTTGGAACGGTTAATTGAGTGGCTTGAGGAGAAACTCAATTTAGGTGACCACTTAAATAGGTGCTTAAATCAGTGAGAACATCGTGCTACGGCCGGACACGGAGGGACTATGCCCCAAATGTTTTGGTTCATAGTTTGCTTTCCTGCTGAAACTTAAAGTTTTAGGAGTTTATATGATATTTTCTGGGGAACAGCAAATATTTATTATTATTGTTCGCTAAGGAATAATTCAGGGATATTTGCTTTTTGGTGCAAAGTGGGTAAGAACGTACGCAAACTGTTCTGAAGTCCGATCTACGGATTGCATACCTGGACCTCCTTATAAAATATTTGTGCTCTCTGTTGACCCGAAACTGTTAACATTTGACCTAAAGATACAAATTGTATGGCATTACCAAAACAACGAACTGTGAAAACATTTGGTGCAGTCAACTGGCATTTGCCCACCCTTTCATTTACCAATGTAAGGTGAATTACACAACCCTTGGTTTTGATAACTATTAATTTGAAATTTGTAAGTAAGTCTTTGCCAAGAATAAAATAATGTATCGTGCAATATATCCATGTGTCTCTCCAGACACTCAAGAAAATGCTAAAAACAATTCATCTTTACAAACAGATATACGTGTTACCAAAAGCACTTCATCTCAAGCAAAGACGTATTATTAAATTTGGATAATTTTGTGCATTTCAGAAGATATCCATTATCAGTCTATATTCTTCTGAATTCTGTGTCTAACTGTATCTGTGTGTTTTGATTCCTACACTCTCAGAGTTTCCCTATACGCAAATTTTTAAGGGCTGCAAAAGAAAACTATAGTGTAGAGAAAACGAGTAACATGTAGATTCTATTGCCTATAAACGCCGTCTCCATTGTTAGATGTATAGAGTCTGTTGCTGACAAGTTGGTATATTCACTAAATAGTTTCATATTGGTTGTAATACGAAGTTGTATCTTTGAACTATTTGAGTAAGGAGTGTTATATGAACAATCAAAGAACATATAAGTCAGGTCTGTCTCTAGGTTGTTACAGTAAGGGGGGTCTGGCATATGCAAGAGTAGGCAGGGATGTAGACCAAAACATTTTTTGGTGAATAAACCTTGTATAAAACCAATCCTTATTAAACAATTAACGCTTACATTATTAAAAAATTAAACTCAATTGAAGAACAACACAGAAGTGGACGACGTGTCTAAAAGCGTTCTTGAAAGAAAAAGATACCCAAGCAACTAAATATTTCTTTATAATAAAAACGTCTATTTGTAAGGTCAATCCACAAACAAGCTAGTAAGTCACAACCTAAATAAAAGGATGGCTATTATTGGAAATTTGTTTAGCCTCGACCAACATTTTCACGCTCTTATTGAAAAGAGTGTAGGGTAATAAAATCAGTAACAAGTCTACGTACTATGCACTTTTCTGATAAGCGACTTGCTAAAAAGCAGCTAAACTCAAATTGGGAAACATATTGAGCAACTCAAGCACTGTGGCTTAGGTCTAAAGAGTAACGTTTACCGAGTATAGGGTGCTCTTTTTTAACATTTCCATTTTCCACGAATGCAGAATGGTTTCATAATCTCCGATAACATGCGCAACATCTCGTACTTTAACTTCAAAACAAAAAACGATTAACAATTGGTTAATGATAAGAGATCAGCAAATGTAAGCATTTGCCATGAATAAGCTTCCTCGTCAACATTACTTACTTACTTCTCCTCTCTAAAATCAAACCAAAAATATCTGCAAGCACTTTAAAAAATTAAGTACTGATTTTGACTTTAGTTACAGATCTGCACACTGAATGCATATAGATCAATTCCATAATGACTGTATTATAACAAAGATGTAAATACAGATGTACAGTAAAAGTCAGGGAAAATTTGCCAGATGTAAGTATGTACTGGGAATTGATTCTTAATGTTAGCGTGTTTCGTACAGTCAGAACCGTAATGTTATGTTAAGTTAATAAACGTACTCCATACCTAATGTTTCCTGACTTAAACAAATAAAATCCGCCTTACCTTCCCCCGTCGCTGGAAATGGTTTATGTTTTCATGAATTTTCGCTGGTTTTTATTTGTCTCCTTCGTGTATGGATTTTTTCTCCTTCT
>JAAAKM020004659.1:0-11559 GCA_010016025.2 Alatinidae sp. Z8VKAUB7J3 | reverse complement strand
AGTTTAGACGTGTTGTTCATCGGATCATTTTTAACTGTATATACTGGATACATTAATTGATATGGCTTAGCTGAATACTCTTCGTCCTGGTTTTGAATAATCTTCGTCAGTACAATTCATTTGGTGAGTCCGTTCCTTTTACAATTCATTTGGTGAGTCCGTTCCTTTTACAATTCATTTGGTGAGTCCGTTCCTTTTACATTTCACTTTGTATGTTCTGTAGTGGTCACGTAGCCTCACATCTTACAATATGATCAATGTCAATTGCCGGGATTGACATTTAAAACAATATTTAAAAACAATTAGGGGCAACGAAGCTTCCCCAAATTCCATTCCCTGCCTGAGGCATTTCAGTGGGAAACAGAGTGTTTTTAAAACACCATAATTGTTAACCAGCCAGGTTATAATTTAGGCCACAATTCTTTTATTAATTATTTACATTTTTAAATTTTCGAATTCTTCCGATTTTTTTTGTTTTAATTATTATTTATTAGGGAAGTTTTAACCAGAAGAAGGAACTATATTCCAAAAGCTCTTCTTGAGAAAGAGCCAGTATTAATGTTTTTATATGCACTTTTCACTGAGGCTTTTATAGTCTAGTTGAGTTTTTATATATACATATATAATATATAATTATTTATCATGGGTAGAGCCATACCAGAATAACTTGCTTTTTCACGAAGGGAGATGATGGGATTCAAAGCCCTGACCCAATAGTTTGAAAAACCAAGCCTTAATAATTGGACCATCAAGTCCAATGATTAAGGTGAGGAATTTTCAAGTCAATCTTGTCATGTTTTCTCCTCCACTCAGTGGGTGTGGTGAAATTATGTAATTATTGTGTCTCTCCCTTTGTTGTTTATAAGTACTCGGTATTTTTACTTTAATTTTTACTTTTGTTATTCAATCCTGATTGTAAGTGGTAAAATAATAAATAATCATAAATGAATAAATGAATGAATAAAATTCCAAGTCTAATGGTGCTACTGTGGATGAGGCTATGCTATTTTGTAAGGAGGAAGGAGATAACTACTTTGCAAACTGACATGTCAACAAGACCTCAAGACCAAAATATCTGTAAATGTTCTGTTCAATTTCACAACATCAGGCAGTTGCAATGATTCTGGGCTTATAGATCAGTCTTTCCTCTTCACATTGAATGTTTAACATCCAGACGGTATCACATCAGTTCTAAGGGCAAATATGTTCCAGCTGTGAAGCTGTGGTTCATGTGTGTGCAGCAGAACCAGGTACATGGTCCTGTTAGCAGGGCAACACTAAAATTATTTTTGATGGTCATGTTTTAACCCCAATATTTGTGCAGCTGTAGCAGTGGAATATCTACTAAGTCCCACTAAACAATAGACCTTGTGTTTACTAAGTAAATAAAAAGCATACTATATATGCTATGTAATCAGCAAAGTTTCTTCATATCTTCCTTAAATTTTGAAAAGACATTAGAGAAATATGTTACCACTGGTGATCAAACCCTTCACCGATGCTTTCACATGTTTGTGCTCTACCAACTAAGGTTGGTGACCTCCATACTCTAGTTTCCATATTAGCTTCCACTTAATGGACATGGACATCCAGCTCAACACAATTGGAGTTCAGCCTCTATGTGCTATGTGACTTGACCAAGGAAGGGCTGCCATCTGGCAGATGAGTGCAAGCTAATGTGGTGACTAGAAAAATTGAGTATGTTAACATCAGAGGTCTCATAGCTCAGTTGGTAGGGTACACATGAGGATAGCATGAGTCAACAGTTGGGGTAAGGTGTACCAGGCGTCTAAAGATGCCACTTTTCCAAAACTTTGCCTTCAGCACAACCTTGGTGATGCCTCATTGAGACACTAAGTTGAGAGATATATATTAGATATTAGTTTATTTCTGAAAATTAACATGTTACTGTGCCAAAACACACAAACTACCCTTTTTGTCTTCATTCAATCCTTCAGATGGTGAACATCTTATTTTCTACTTATGTATTCTTATGTGCATGGTTTTCCTCTAGTCTTTAAAGAAATGAAAAGGAAGGACTCACTGTGGTAGGAAATTTAATATGCAAAGTTCTAAAAGCCATCATAGACAACATTGAAAACACACTTCTAAAGATTTTAATATGGAATTGAAACTAAAAGAAGACTGAAGGCTTCTCAAACATGCTTCTGGCACCAGTTCATAAGAAAAAGGAGAAACATTGTTTGTTGAAAACATCTGTGCCATAGCCCATCTTTCAATGTTATGGGTTCCCCGGCACTGGTAAAAAAGGAATAAATGCAAAATTAACGAGCATGCCTCTTAAATCGGTAGCTGATGTTGTTGTTTTTCTTTTTGTAATCTGGTCTCCTTGAATTTTGTTTTTAATAGCCATGTGCATTCCCGAGGGCATGTCAATTAATAATATTACCAAACCTTCTTCACAATAATGTCATAATTCAGGTCTTCAGGACACCAAGGTAACTTGCTTTGCAAACAAATGTCATTGCATACAAATTTATAAAGCACCACCATGAAGAGTGTTCTCTGTAAGGTTTCGGAAATATTTTGCCTGAAGTAACACGACTCATACTTTATTGCATGCGCACCCAGACTGGACTGTGAGTAGCTCTTCCAGTTATTTTAGACACGTGAGTGTACTTTGAGTATGCAAGCTGTAGGTTGCATGTGTGCAGAAAGCTCTTAACAGTTGATAACAACTTGTTTCTAATGCTAGTTGTGACATAGTTAAGTGCCATCAGCAGGCCTTTGTAAATAGATATGATCATGAAAACCAAACATACAGTATTGTAATTAGAATAATTGAGGAATATGCATCAGCATGCTATCAATCTGGTATTGATTCTGAGTAGCATAATGTTTTCATTGGCTATGTGTTCATAGTTCCAGCAAAAATGCACCTTGTATACCTATTAGGATGATCCCTCCACTTACATGGGAGACAGGATTGGTATAAAAACAGCCATTACTGATGTGATTTCATGAATTGACATGGCCTGGAAATCATAGATGTACAAAGATTGAAGTATTATTTAGTCGATTTTCTCAGCCAATACCTACCCTTTTAAAAAAAATCTTTAACTTTAAATTTGTTATTCAGCCAAATAATTCATCTGGCATGAAAGAAAATGTAGAACCACCTAGAACATTTAAGTGGCTTGACCTTGAAAATACGACGGAGGTTAAGAAATGCCGGAATTCGGTGCAAGGAAGGAGCCTTATTGCTGATGAAAGAGGTCGGTCATTTCATATTTTACTATCATCTATATATGTGAATTTTCACTTGCTTTCACTTGTTACCTTCATAAGTATTATTCATGCTGCAATTGAAACCTAACATCTTTTGATGCTTCTCGTATATGATGAACTTTATTGTGAAATGTCAAACATTTTCCCTTCCAGATTCGTCCAAATTCACAAGAGTGCTTGAAGTTGCTTATAGCTGAATAGTTATTTCATTTTCGGGTAATGCATCTTCAGGGAAGGTGGAGCCGAGATGTTTAAGTTTGTCACTTGTTTCATTTTACCATTATTGATTTTTATTGGAGTTTGCAATCTGATGGAAGTTGGACCAGTCACTAGGATCTAGCTTTTCTGACCGCGTATTTTCATGCCTTACCTAATTCCAGTAGTATTAATGTTATTGTTCTGTTCCTTGTGGTGTTTTTTTTTAGCAATAACATCTGCGTTATCAGTGAAATGTCGTGTATAACACCATAATCCTCCACTTAACTAACAAAAGTAACTTTTAGTCCGAGTTGGCCACCATGCAGTATGTATCAGCATTCTTTCAACTGTCCGCTCAAACTAGTCACGCTTTTCTCTCTAAAGGAGATTCAAATTCCCTTTCACATACACTACACATTTTCTTTTGCTTCAGGATACATTTGTAGCCATAGAGATCTTGCTAGTAACGGATGTTGTAGATCACATGGTAACTCTACAGAGAGATACTGCTGTACCACGTGCTTGCAGAACAGATGTTGCAAAGTATATGAACACTGCGTATCCTGTTGTATTCAACCAAACAAGGTAATCTATTGTTGACGTGCATATTCTTCCGGCCAGAAGTCGAGTTGATTGATTGATTATTGATGGTAACGTTACCAGCGATCTGCCATTCTGAGGCCGTGTTGTCTTTATTTATTCTATGTCGGTATCTGTTCCTATTTTTCACTGTGCATTTTTCATCATCATCATCATCATCATCATCATCATCATCATCATCATCATCATCATCATCATCATCATCATCATCATCATCGTCATCATCATCGTCATCATCATTTTCATCATCATCATCGTCATCATCAACAACAAGCTTAATATTATTATCACTATTTTTTACAACACATACTTCTTTTGTTTAGTATATCTAAATGATATGTATCATCAGTGGTTCGGATATGCCTTAATGACCATAAACAGCATCGTCATTATCATGGCCATCCTCTTCCTTCTTTTCATCACCGTCATTGTCATCATCATTCTTCTCATTCTTTTCCTCCTCTTGATCGTCATGATTATCCTCAACATCGTCATTATCATCGTCAGCATCCTCATCATCACCATTAACATCATCATCGTCATCATCATCATCATCACCATCACCATCATTATCATCACCGTCACCGTCACCATCATCATCGTCGTCACCATCATCATCATCATCATTATCATTATCGTTATCATCATTATTGATATCAATGTCATCATTATCCTCGACATCGTCATAATCATCATCGTCAGCATCCTCATCGTCATCATCGTCCCCATTCTCATCACCACCATTAACATCATCATCGTCATCATCATCATCATCATCATCATCATCATCATCATCTTCACCGTCACTATCATCATCGTCGCCACCATCTTCATCTTCATCATCATCATCATCATCATCATCATCATCATCGTTATCGTTATCATCATTATTGTTATCAATGTCATCATCGTTGTCATCATCATTATTATTATCCTCTTACTATTATTATGAATGTGATCATCATCATGGCTATCATTATGTGCGTTCTTTTACATCAGTAACTTAATCAGCGGATTACTGACGCTGTTATAGTGATGTAATAGATTTCCTCCATTTTCTCCTAACACTATTTCACTTCTTTCGTTAAATGTAGAGATACATTCTTGCTAAGGTCCTAACTCGTGGTCAGAGCAGCAAGACGCCCTTGCTTCGAACAGTATCGGATACGTTTGAATTATGCCTTGCTAAATGCAGAACGTCTTCGACGGTAAGTTCTAATGTCAATTGTGTTGGTACTATGTTGTAATTTTTCACAAGACCTCTTCAGTGATAGTTCCTGTTGATGCAAATTTCCCGGCTGCCACGCCAAACTCACCGCCATATCGCTACCAACATAGGCAGCAGAGGTTTACATGCCCTCTGCAATGCTTATAGACATAACGTTCTGTAGACAAAAATCGACCCCGCGTTATTAGTGTTATTGTCAGGAGAAGGCTCCGATGCCATCTGAAACCCCATCCATGTGAAGCTATTCAAAAGAGAAAGCCATTGAAAAGTTATCGAACGTTTGTGAATATCCGTCACTGAGGGTTACAGTAACATGTAAGATCTTGTCTAGCAGAAACTTCTGAGAAATGTAACATTCCCAAAACATGTTAAAGCCATCGTGTCTTTTACGGAATTGTTATTCAAAAGACAGGCAAACTTGTATCGCGTACAGAGAATCCAAGATTCGGTGTAAGACAGTTTAAGGCTACAAATGACAAACGAAAAGTCGTCAGGAAATCTGACTCCATTGTGATAAGTATTCATTTATAGGAAAGAATTGATGGCCTCCCTCAGGGATAAAACATAGCGATAAAGGATACAAAGTAACATCGTTTGAATCCTCATTTCCGTAACGTCTTTTCATGCCCCTCTTTTACTTTATTCTCGTAAAATACGCACCTAGTTGGTGTCACACTACAGATGTTATTGATAATTTTGTGGAGCTAGTAGTTGATGTATGCGTTATACAATCAAACAGAGTCCATGTGACCCACTTGCTATCCATTAATTTGCTTTTTCCTTGCACCACCGTATATGCAGAATGCCACAAGACACCAATATTAACATTGTTGTCCGTGGCTCAACTACGGAATTATTTTGCGTACTTGTCATGATAGTGGCAACTCTTTTGGTAGCGTAAATTATGTGGCATGGTAGTAGTTGTGTATGCTGCCAACTATAATAATAAGGAGAAGGAAAAGGAAGAGGAAAGGAGAAGGCGGAAGAGAGGGGAAGAAGGAACCGAGGAACAGTAGCAGGAAGAGGAGGAACGGGATAGTAGAGAAGAAAAGAAGATGGGCGAAGAAGGAAGAAAGGAGGGTGGCGGTGTTGAATTTAATGTCGATGATGTTTATGATGATCAGTAATTGGGCGAGGCTTAGGATAGAGCCAAACCTCCAAGCCCATGATTTGCAGCCATGTGGTAGCTGCATGCGGGTGTGCTTTGACTTATTGTTAGATATGCCGGGGTATACTATTGAATAATGATATTACTTGTTTTCATCTAAACTGCCGGCAATTTAATAGATCAGCACCAGGCATGCCTTGTTAGGCTACAACATGTCCTTTTGTACCATTTTAGGGTTTGTCTCGCCCATTTGAACGTTCTCATCTAAATTCGTCATGTCCCCCAAAAGGTCGAAGACACTTCATTAGACTTAAGTATATGGATGCAAGAGATTCGAAATTTCTTTTGCTCTCCTGCCAACAAGATAAACTTAACGAAATTAATAGCATTATAATTTATAAACGAATCAAAACGACCAATGCTTGAAACGTTAAGTTACTAATTATTCACCGTACCCCCTCACGAATCTCCTAATTGACGGCACTTTAAAACTTGAATGGACTTCTAAATGAATTTATTAACCTTAAGCTTTTGCCTCACAATGATCTCAGCAAAATCTTAATGATGGTTAACTTTCTCTTTTTTGCAGAGCGTTCTTAAAGAAAACGTCTACCGAGATAGCATTCACAAATACTGCTATGGACTCGACCCTCCCAGTCTTAAGGCCTTGACTTAAGAAAGAGGACGCGCGCGTATTTTCCGTTACCCAAGAAAAAACACGTGCTTCCATAAATTATATTATGCCCTTCCCCCCTCTAGTTGTTATGGAGGGCCTTTCACCATTTCCAATACTCATCTTTGATATCCTTCCTCACTCATATTTCGTTTGACTCGGTGAAATTGTTGCAGCCTAATTGTTTTGGGGCTATGGTAATGCTTATGGCAGTGCAAACGTGTGTTTGTGCCCTATTTATTGACCATTTTATCAGCGAAATAACCTCTAAGTATATGTTATTTCACTTGAGACGCATTAACACACATTCGCTCCTCTACACTTAAGCTTCCAGTTTGACACCACTCTTAACGTATTTACTTCTTACAAACAGGGGATATTTCACAACAGAAACCTTCATACTTACCAAACAATATTCCACACATCCATTACCTATTCCAATACTTGACAGGACTTAACATCAAGAAATCGTATTTAGATATTATTTCTTCATTAGAAAGAAAGCTGTAGAAGCTCCTAAGTAAAATAGCGTTTAAAGGTTTCGTGACAATCGACAAAAGTTTTAGAACCGGTTTTCCAAAGTACCCAAATTAAAACTCTGTGATGTTTCATCATTGTTCCATGTTGTACGTGGATCGTTCGAACAGTATTTAAGATATCAATGTAACACTTCATGGATACGCTCCTTGATAAAGCCCGAGTAATTATAAAGTAGAACTGTAAGGAGTTACGTTACGTCCAGTAACTCCGCACACGATCATAGGTTCAACGAGAAAGAGTCCGGTAGATAAGTCGGAAGAGGAATGTAATGAATCTGATGTACGTTCTTAGCACATCAACCGTAATATGACTATTTTAATTAAAAGGTACTTATTAGTACCTTTTGTAAAGTTTAGCAAGCATACAAATCGATATATACCTACCCTGTTGGTCTTGGTCAAAATTTTAGGTGCCATAGAATCTAAGTGATTGTCTAAGGTTGATGAAAACTTGAGATAGTAACGTACATCAAGTGTAAAAGATTCCCGACTTTTTATTTTTTGACACTTCTCCGATATTTGTAATGCCCCGAGATATCTGTTCTGCTACAAGACTCTACAATCAGTTTGAAATTTATGACCGAGAATATTGTGCAAATTTGGTATGTCGAATAGTTTTCCTCGATATATGTATGTTAAGTGGTAGGGGCACCTTGATAACATTTGATTCATACATAACATACTGTCTACCTTCTGAAGTTCTCAATCAGTGTTTCAGTCTTCTGTAAGTTTACTTTGGAAAGTTTGCCATTAAAGTATTGAACACTTTAGGACAATATTTCCTCGAAAATATTAAAAGTTGAAGCCATATGTAGAAAGCAGGTTATTGATCATTGTGATATCATGTGAACGTTGTTTTAAATCCATTTTTCATTGAGGCACTCTTCCAAGTTCATGCTTGTTCTGCATGAGGCGTTAATAAGCTGGCTTAGGAGTATTTGGTTTCATATATTTCATTAAACAAAATGTTATGAAATTTAACTACCCCTAGGCCTCTTGATCAAAATTTCCGTGTTGTGGTATATTTGGACCAGAGGCGGTCGCTATCTTGCCAAAATTTTATTGTTTGATTATTGTTGTTTTTACGCTTGTTAATTAGAAGGATGTTCTTTACAACATCTTGCCTACTGATCCTCACTGTTTGCCCTTTGCATCTTCAAGCACTCCTTCCCCTACCCATATAGTGTACAAGCCTTCGCTTAAACACACCTTTTAAGTAGTCGTGGCACTGTGCAAACTACCAACCTTTCAGAGACAGTAATAATCACACATGACACATGATCGGCAGCCATAACAATAACATCAGTGTACCCATACATTTGAAAGTATATCGCTCTCTAGTGCACCAAACCAGAGTGCACTATCATGCTTATGCATTATGTATATATAGACTACATTATCGTAGTGCTCATACTTCGTTAACTTTCTTCAGATGCGTTCTTAGGGTGTTTTTGCATTGTTAATAAATAACGACGTCGTATTTGATGTAATTAGATGCTAGATCGGGATATGTTGTAAAGTAGGTGATTTAAGGGACCAGCAAGGAACCGATCTTGAGAAATCTTTTAAATTGATCACTGATTGCGTTTTTTCGACTACTTCGCATCACAATATGCCGATTCGGTTTTCTGATTACTGCGCATATCTAACAATCCAGCTGTACCGTTTTTTTGATAGCGAAAAACTTGCGGTGGATAAGATTCCGAAACTCTGGTTGAAACGGAAGCATCAGGCTCGTATATTGTACATACATATACTTCAGTTTTGAAGACACCAGGGAAATGGGAACATGTCATCACCAGGATTCGAACCCACGCCCCGTGCTTTCATGGGATGTGCTTTACCGATGTCAAACGTCGCTATATTAGCTCCCATCCATCCACCGTACAATACCGACATTCGGTTTAGCGCAATTGGAGACCGGCCTCTTTACGCCATGTGAATTGACAATGGAAGACTGCTATCCGGCCCGTCATAATGTCCAAAGCCCATCGAAAGTTACAGAATATCATCTATAAGAGAGAAGTTATCATTTAAAAGCTGACACTTCAAATGCATCCTTTATAGATGATACATATAGATTCATTTATCTTCCCACAGCCCTGCACAGAATAAATGCCACTTTGGCAAAGCAAGAATCTTTAATTCTTCAGAACGTGACTTGGATAGTCATGCCTGGAGGGAAAGCCAGAGGCGTTTTCCTTTTACTCCAAATGATCTCCTACGTCTGAATATGTTTGATTGACGACCGATTATCGTCTGACCTTGACTGAACGAAATAATACATGAAGTTAATGTAAATGTTATTTGTATATTACTGCCTCATTTCTTGCTTATGACTTCATTATTCATGACTCGCTGTCACACAAAAGGAAAAGATGATCTCTGAGTCAGCGTTGTGTGTTTTGCTAAACTGAAAAGCATTGTCAGATGTTACGCACACCTCACAGTACATTAATATTTCACGAAGTACTGATTCAGTAACTCAGGTCATGGCCGCCCACAGGCAAGAGACAGGAGGGGTCACTTGACCCTTTACATTTGCACATTGAAAAGTGCAAACCAGGGACGAATTATTATTGTTCCAGTATGGTAATAAGTAAGTCTTCGCTCCAAAATCTGTGGAGTACTACATTTGAGTTCAAGAGGTAGTAAACACGTAGGAAGAATTTTCTACGACCACGGACACCGAGTATTATTATCCAGCTGACATAATTTCCGAAGTTTAAGAAAATCTTCCATAACTGCGGGAAAAAGTTCAAAGTTAACCCTACTTATTTAGATGTTTATGACCATTTGTGATCACAAACTCTGTTTTACTTATGTTCTTTACAGTGTAATACAACTGACCCAATACCCATTGCACGTTGCGGAAGCCCAGAAGGGACCACTTTCTGTCGTATTTGCTTGAAACTGAGTTGATTTAAGCTACCAAAGAAGTTTTAAGATTTCACTTATGTTTCGTATCACGATTATGAGGCAGCTTCATAACTTATGTGATTAATCCGAATGTCTTTTTAAGGACGTACAGAATTAATTCCGTATATTTTTATAGACTTGTAGAATAAGTCAACGGCGTCTATGAGAACTGACGGTATAAAGTAAAGGGTTGGCATTCGATTTAAGTCTAGCAAGAATTGTCAAAACATACAAAAGTACGAACTTTGTCCTATGATAAAGCACGTCGTGTCAAACAGCTAATATTGAACGAAAGCCCTTCAAACAAAATAAAAGAAACGAGGATATGCCATTAATAAATTGCGTTGTCTCCAAGGTAAGTTATACGCCGTTGAAGTATTCACTCTACTTATCATTGGCTGTATGCACTGGAAAGGAGGGTAATCTGAAATATCTACCCTTGCGAGAATAAACAGATTGAGGACTTTCACTAAACCGAGGATGCCGGAAATTGCTGATAAATATCTGTGGAAAATATAGTTACAAAAAAAATATCATATGTAAATAGTCTTGTGATAAATTTCTTATAACAATTTTGCGGAAAATGCCATAACACCAATACATACAATGGAATCTCGATAAAATGTCTCTATAAAAAGAACCAAGCTCCATCTCTACTTCTTCTTTTAATTTTTAAATGACATAACAAACCTTCGGTAGGATAAATTCTTGCTTTTACGAACCACATTTTCCCTACATTCGCTCAGAATAGTTCTCCGATATCAGTAACGTGATACTGTGAACACCTGGTGGGCAATGCTAAAAGAAAAGTCCGTTTCTGTTTTCTTTTGTTTTATGTCGTATGTACTGAATAAATACACACAGACACACATATGTATATATATACTCATCAAACTCTGTTGCCTGATGATTGGAAACATGAAACTGTAGTCGCAACTAGCATGATATTCTCTCTGCGTATACAACTTTATCTATATTGCTCTACAATTTTGTTTTGAGGACTCTGGTAACGAATGCCATATACAGCATATTGTTTTACGCTATA
>JAAAKM020004655.1:0-11563 GCA_010016025.2 Alatinidae sp. Z8VKAUB7J3 | reverse complement strand
TAAATTATATATATAATAAAATGTTATGTCTATTAATTATTATGATATATAGTGGTACCGAACTTCAAAAATCCGCCCAGGAACTGTACTTAGACGTGTAGATCAGGCGAGTGTGCGTTTAACAGCGTAATCATGCTCAAAAATTAAAAATTAGAGGAGGCCCAGAGTGGTACTGAATTACAAATAATGGTCCACATTACCTGAAGACACGCAAAGGCGAGTACTTGAAAGCAGGAACTCGGATCTTAGCCTACTTAACGTAGCTACATAATACATGTACATGTACTGTATACGTATGCATATATACAGTGCGCGTGCAGAGTCTGATCATAACAGCCTATATACAGTTGTAGGCATAGCTGTTGCTATGAGGAAGTAAAATTTGAAAATCCCAGCCCACAGGGATATAATGTATTATATTATATATCATATAATTTGGCCACTGTAAAATATAAATTACACAATGGATACCGGTACTCAAGAGCAAGATGGAACGATTTCAACATTCTCTTCCCAGCACTTATTAGGTGTGGAATACCCTGGCTTCATTCAAAATGTAGAAAATATGATCAAAACACTTGGAGGTATCGACACTATGGCTCGTACCTATTATCAAACTAAAGACAAACTTGAAATGCGTTTTCGACCATCTGATCCATCATGTAAGGCCGCCAACGCTCATCTTTGTAAGCATCATGGTGTGCTTTTACACGTGAAGAGGAAAAGAAAGCGTAGAGGAGAAGACGGAAATCCGGGACCATGGCATTACGAGCAGAGTGTGAAAGGGATTGTAAATGGTGTTTACAAGTAAGCCGGCAGCCTACTACACAAGTAGGCCTACAA
Source organism: Alatinidae sp. Z8VKAUB7J3 (assembly GCA_010016025.2). Lineage (NCBI taxonomy): Eukaryota > Metazoa > Cnidaria > Cubozoa > Carybdeida > Alatinidae > Alatinidae sp. Z8VKAUB7J3. Next base: position 10,720 of record JAAAKM020004655.1, on the reverse strand, counting down.
TATAGGCCTATTATATATATATGTAAAAGTTGGGGTTTCGCAGAAATATCTCACATAGCCAGGTTAAGTCCTGCGCCTTTTTAATGTAGCCGATTTACCTTATAGAGACCTACTATAACGCTTAGTTGTGGACTTCATTCATTAAACGACCAAATGGGTTTTGAAGTGACGTGAACCATTTAAGAAAGTTTTGTAGTTTAAATGGTGGGCACCCTTATTATCCGGTAGGGTACATTTCCTTAATAGGAAACGAAGTTACAAGGAGATTGAGGGGTTTCAGGGTTCTGATCGTATATGACTTAAATGCAATGTTTAAAGTTATGTATATATATAAATCATGAGTATTTGAACGTGTTATATCATGCTTGTTACAATATAATATAAAGGTAATTTGACGAGGTACTACTACTGGTTTATTAAGCTAAGTATATTTCACACACACTCGTAATCTATACAAAATCGTCTCCCTCATTCACTCTGATTGTTGTAGAATTTAATGTAAGAAATTACGCTAATTTACGTCAATGAAGAAGAGGGGATTCCTTCGATTTGCGTATACTACAACTTGTTTGTGAGTGCAAGTGGGTACTACAGGCAGAGTTATCAGATGTTGCATAGGACTTCAGGTTTTATCATTAGTCTAAAGTATATCTGTTGTCTGATAAATTTCTATAAAACATAATAACATGACTTAAAGTTGTGAAAATGGAGAGGTATATACATGATGGGTGATAGGTAAATTAAAAAACCATCACAAAGATCAGAAATTTGGTTTGAAAAAATTTGTGAAAATGTTTTAGCCCATAAACATATTAAACTTGCTGACATCTACTTTCCCGCTTCAAAGAGCATCTTAGTCTGGCGCAACCTGCTGGCAAACATCGACACCAATGTAAGGTAACAATAAGCTGTGATGAAGTTGAAATCCTGGCGTCGTCATCGAGAGGGAAAGGGTATCTGATGACACTAGAGGCCCTGTGGATCAACTAAGTGGGGCCCATGTTGAATATGAAGGAGGAGTACAAAAGCTGGACTTTGACAATTTGGTTTTAGTCACTCCACCAACATTTGTACCCCAGGGAATTGCGTGAACAAGGTTCACTGATTATTATTATCAATAATTTTCTTTTTCATTTTATTCTGAAGATGTCAGCAAAATGACAAAAATATTTACATGAACAATGAAATGACTTTTCATTATGTTTGTTGGCCCTTAATTCGCACATTAACATTTTAGACTATATATATATAGTATATAGTGCATATATATAGTATATAGTTCAGAAAGAATGTTGCACTTAAATTCCTAATACTAGCATCATATATCCATACTGTTAATAGTTCTGCCGTATCATTTTGTTATATAAATTTCACCATGACTTAATAGTTTATGATTTTTAGGTCCTAAATCTCTGAAAATACATAGTTATACTCTAATTATTAATTATATTTTTATGTAGGTTTGAAGGACTGATGGACTTCCAGTACCTGACCCCTACATCACAATTGAAGCCATACCAACAGTTGTTTGGCAGAGAAGTATTAAATTCAGATGAACCATTTTTTCCAATTCCAAAACTGTTTGCACGTATTGATACACCTGGAGCTTATCATTACCGTGGAACACAAGTGGATTTAAATGCCAAACCGAGCCGTTGGCTGGATGATAAGATTACAAGGTGTGTTGGTATTAATTTATCAAGACATTGCTTACAGTGTAGTATCAAAATAATATAAATGCCTTGTTAAGGTGGATCCCTATTTATTCCTATCCAGCACTAATGATTCCCTTTTATTGAAATGACAATGAACATTCAAAGTTTCATTACATTTGATAGCATTATTGACAGCATTGTTGCACTACTTTTGTATGCTCTTCTACTTTCCTTCATGTAGTCAATGATTTTGCCTGAAATTTCAGAAGTGATACCCTTTAGTTACAGTTTACAAAACTGAAAAAGTATAAGCAATATCAATTGAAAAAAACTTTTAAATAATTTTGCACTTAATATTTTTCAATTTTTAATTTTCCAGATATTTTTCTCTATGTTTTCATCCTACTTCATTCGTCATAGTTTTCTTTACTCCCTCATTATTTTCTCTTCATTATAGATATATATAGTTTCTCAAACATCTCCTTACACTCACACATTAAATCATCAATTCCTATTTTTAACTACAGTCATCAGATATTGTCTGCTTTATTCAGTTTCATGTTTATCTTCTGTGCATCCTTTCATTGCAAATTTACAAAAAGAAACCAGAGTCATTCCATATGAAAGTGGGACCGCCATGAAACCCACCATCTCAGAATCTTATGAAAGTTGGCACAGAGGTAAAATATATAGTAACTAAGCTAACTGTAAAGTTTTAGTGGTTAATTCAAAGTAGTCTTTAAAATATGAGGGTGTGAAATTTGACAGGAGGCAACCTGAATTTGGTCAGTTTCAGCCATCTAAATTTTTTTTCACGTAAATGGCAATATATTTGGTTTCTGATCATATTTTGGAGTGAATTATGGAAAATGAAAATATGAAGTCAAATCTGCTCCAGATATATTCAATAATGTTATATGGTAAAGAAAATGTAGTATATACATAGGTAGTGTTTTCCGGTTGTCAAGACAACCATGCACAAATGTATGAATTTGGGCATGTAGTCCAAACTAGATTGAGCTGAAACTTTTTGACATGAAACTATAGTAGTTAGAGTAGCTCCATGTAAAGAAATCAGCTTGGATTTTTGTACCATTAAAAATTTTGATAGGTCATCTTTTACATATAATTAAATACATCAATAATTTGGACATTGTGTACCAAAGGAATATACACAATCTCTTTGCACAAATCATCCCTTATTACATTTTATTGAGTACTGCCCACTCTGTACTTTCAAAACACTCGCCTCTCCACTATGAACTGCTATAGACCTCATTTAAGTTGTATCTCTAGAATTTTCCTTTATTTTTTATGCCAATCTTATCTATATATAGGACCCCCTTTAACTCGGCAGGTTTTATACCTACAATTTCAACCCTGCCACTAAGATGTTAATATGTTGCACTGATTTCATTGATACCACCTTAGTAACGAAAAGTATGGTCTGAAAGGGGCCATGGAGAGGGGACTAAGAGGGCTCTAGCCCCCCTATAGTTTTGAAAATCATGCAATTGTACAATATAAGTTGCAAAGAATCATTTGACTGAAAGATGATGGGTTTTTTTTTCTCTTTCTCTGTAGAATCTTTTTGGTACTGGTCATGTGAGTTATAGATATGAGATAAGAGTAGAATGTGAAACAATATAAGTTAGCTGTAGCTCTTTCTCACATTAAATACTTTAGCCCTTCCAATCCAAAATGCCTTCCGTAACCCCTGTCTGGTAGAGTAAACAAACATTTTCCTTATTTTTAAGGACTCCTATTTTAAGGAAGGGGGCCAAAAGTTGTTAAATTGAGTGTATGGATATAAGAGAAAATAACAAAGACCATGTCAATGTATCAAAAGTCTGTTAAATTTGCTAGTGAAATGTTTCAACAAATTTTGAAAGTGAATGATGTCTGAAGTGCCCTCATACTCCTAATCTAGACAAAAGCTTAGAAGGATAATTATAGATTTTGATGCATTTGGAGATCAACCCATCAGAGAAGTGGATGGGCATTCCCCACCCCACCCAATGCACCCATGGTGATATCATTTGTAATTGATTTTATAACATGTTTTTTGACGAGTAAGAAGCAATTTGGAAAGGGAAGATATAAGTCTTCAGTTACTTTTTTAATTGGGTTTCACACCTTGCATTTTGCCTTTGGCAGGGACTGGGGCAATGCTCACATATATGGGCGCATATATTGTTGAAGCTTAGAGCACTGTAAGACTGGATGCCCTTCCTGTCATTGCCAATGGCCCTTTGGGGAACCAAACATGTACCCTCTAGCATAGAAGGCAAGTGGACTATCCATTGAGCCACAGCAGCTCTATTATCTCCACATCTCTATGTAACCAAGGAGGTTGGGAGGTTGGCTGAAAGTTGTGACAGTTATAAATACATATATTAAAAATGATTTGCAAAGTTATGTTATCATGGTGTTCATTTAACAGGGATCCTGATACAAAAGTTAGAAAGGAAAGAAGAGGGTTTGGCCTGGCAGCATTATTTGATGGGAAATCTGTTCCTCACGAGCCACTGCAAGAAAGCCATGAAAAAATTCAGCAGCTCCTTAAGAAATTCCCAATGGTCAAAAAAGATGCTGATCATCTCAAGAAATTATTTGAAGATCGACCGTGCTGGCAGAGAGGTGATATTGAACGTGCCAGTAGATTAACAAGGGAAATGTTTAAGCATGTATTACCATGTATTGCATATTACTGGATAAATGGACCATGGAGCAGGCTATGGTGTCGATTTGGATATGATCCCAGACAACATCCTGAAGCAAGTATGTAAGTAATGAAGTAAATGCATAGTACTATGTACATTTAAACATTCTTAGCTTCTTTTGAAAATGACATCATAGAATTGTTTAAAATTGTATAATTTTTTTTATTTCACATAATTGAATGAATAGGTGGAGTCTCTTTAATGTAGCTTACCATAAAAGGTTAGTTAACTGCGCTGTTTTGTTGCAGTCTTTTATTTTTCTGGGAAATCAGCGAGGCCTCATCTGCATCTCAAACTTTTAGGAAAGGAATGGTTATTGTAACTCTGAACTTTAGCAGGTTTCATGATTGATGGTGAAGTTGATGTTGAATGAATTAGGTCTTTGTTTTTATGATATAATGGAAACAAAATTACCTGATTATTTTGACCCCTGCATAACAATAGAGACAAGTTTGAATATTTACACCAGGAGAGGAATTCCAGTTGAGGTAGGATTGCTATTTGTATAAAAGATTCCATCACGCATGAGCATTATATAAAAGTATGATGCCTGAGAAAATGACCTTGCACTTATCAAACTTTAGCACCCAAAGCCTCAAAGTATGGTGACTGCCCAAAATGTCTTGATACATGTTCTAACATAGTTGGATAAGGAAGATCAAGAAATTCCTTACTTGGTAATACAAATCGTGGTGCCACTTATATGCAAACAATAGACAAAAACACTGATCATTTTGCAATAAGTATGCCCTATTTAAGGTATGGACAGCTTATTAAAGACCCAACAAGAATTACATTGTGTTCAAATGGTATTATTGATCATTTCATAACCATTTCCGCCAACAATGACATTAGTTTAAGTGTTGCTGTATGCAGTCAGTATCGTGTGTTTTGCATCAATAAATTCTTTACCACTGTGACAAAGTGTTACAGAATTATCAAAATACTTTTTATGAAACCTTTGAAAAAGCTGTTCTTGCAGACATTTCCAGCCTTCCATGGGGAATACAAGCAGTAGGAACACAGACATACATACAGTGGCTAACAAGTTGTCCACCTTGTTCTCAATTGCTATTGAAAAGCATACTCCCCTTACCGAAATCCTTGATTCAAATGATTACTGGCCTTTGGTAGGTCAGGACCTTAAAACCCTGATAAGAAGAATAGGTAAGTTCAAGAAAAATGCAATTACCTATAACTGCTTCTTGCCCATGGACACTTATAGGCAACCTCGTAATAAAGTTATCATGAGGAGCACATGAGAATATAACTTAGAAGGCCTTGAAAAGGTTTTAAAGAAGTGTTAGTGATTGCCTTCAAAGTTCCAGGAAAGTGTTAGTCGAAGCCATTAACATTTGAAACAAAATGAATTATTATTTTTGCACAATTGGTCAACTCCTAGTAAGGGAAATTCTAGTTTAAGTTAATCACTTCATTTCTGGAGGATATGCTATTGTGAACTTTATCAGTTTGCCACTGCCTGTAGGTATTGGAATCACTCTAAACAAGACAAGAAAAGACACTTTGGAGCATTACACTATTTTGAGGATTTTACCTTTAACTTTCAACTCTTCAATGAAGACTGTCTGCTTTCCTGATTCTTAGAAAATCACACATACTACTTCTATTTACTAATGAGATGACAAATATAACAAATCAAATTATCTATTTAGAAAAGACACTAGAGAAATAGAAAATATGTCACAGCCAGGACTCCAACACATGACCACGCTGGTATGACCTGGTATTTAACTATATATTTTTATAAGATCCTGGAAAGGTTCTTGAATTAATAGAGCAAATATCCTGGAATATCAAGAAAATAGTCACAGGAAGTCTTTGTTTTTATCTCTGTCAGAATGGCACACAGTAATGAGGTACTTTCTCATTTTTAGGTATCAACAATGTGAGTGCCGCATCAAGTTTAGTAGAAGTGAGGGATTGGTTACATGCACAAAGAAATCAGTAAAACAGCGAAAGACAAAGGTAGGTATAGGATTGGGCAGTCAGGTTATGGGCGTGTTTCAAGGAAGGATTGGGTGTGGCTAACCCTCAAAATCAATAAATGTAGCCTTATGTCTACAATATGATTGCTGATATTTTAATGTTGACTCTGAGAATGTAATTCTATATTAAGAAACTTTGAAGTGGGACAAATAGCTACATTCAAAAAAATTAAACTGAATACTGAAAAGAAAATGCGTAGCAACAAATCCATCCTTACTTCCACACTATCAGACTTTTCCAAGTTTACATTTTCATTACTCATCAATGCAGTTGATTTGTCTATGTCTGCAGAAAGTGATTCTGACTATAGCCAAGAACCAATACATACATCTCAGTAATCGCCACAGATAATTAATCAAGCTCAGCTTAAAGATCTAATTTGTGATCTTAATCTATCGAAAGATCAATCTCAAAGTTTAGCATCAAGATTAAAAGAGAAAAAACTGTTGACATGTGGAACAAGCGTTTCTTAGTATAAGTCAAGGGAAAGCTCATTTAGACAATTCTTTCAAGTAAAGGACTCGTTTGTGTTCTTTGCAAATGTGGAAAATTTTCTGGTTTAGCTGGGCATTGAAAATTACAATGCATCTGAGTGGAGACAATTTATTGAATTATCAAGCAAAGTCTGAAGTGTGTTTTAATGCATAGTAGCAATGTTTCATGTTGTAATCGAAAAACGGAGAACTACTAAACGTTGGTGAGAAGGCTTCTCATGCTCTACCAACAACTGGGTTTAATATGAGTATCAAGATACATTTCCTGTTTAGTTACTTTGAACAGCTTCCAGATAATCTTGGTGACTGCAGTAATGAAGAAGGTGAGAGGTTTGTTTCATCAGGATCTGAAGGTGATGTAGGAACGTTGTACGGGAGGATGGGGCATCAAATGCTAGCTGAATGCTGTTGGTGTATCTAAAGGGATGGGATATTGAAGAAACACAGAATAGTTTCCAGAAAGGGAAGATATTTGCCTTAATATGATGAACATCAAGCAACAAATTAAAGTTTCATTGGTTGTTAGATGTTGCTATAATTTAGGTTTCAATTGTCTGTGAAGCTATTGATGCTCATTTGTTTGTGTGATTGTCTATTTATTTCTCTCTATATTTTAATCAAATTTGTGATGAAAGGGGAAGCATGGGCAGTTTTGAATAGGAGCTTAGTAATGTCTGAGTGACTGTGGTATTGTTGTTAACAGACACTGGCAAATTGAATGTTTTTGTGAAAAGTTTAAAGTAGCTGATTAATTCCTTTATTAGGATTTGAATTGCAGTTACTGTAAAGTTAAAAAGGTCTTACTCAAAGTAAAATGTCAATTAATTTAACCGTGAAATTAGGCATTTTGCCTATTTTCGCCATAACAGGCATATACCTGTAGCGATAAAACCTGACGTGATATGGAGAAATGGACTAGATTTTCAAAATGAGTGTAAAAAATAGTCCAGAAACATGTGCCCATTACCTGGTAACATTTTGGTCGAAAAAAATGTCGACCAGTGTTATTTTATGCACAGGGGATCAATACTCCACACTTACTGCAGTACAGAATCGAGAAAGCAGCGAAACAAACGACTCATATCGTAAGGTGAAAAGTTTTTATTGTATGACTACTCATCAGAACTTTAGTTCATATAATCTATGAAAAAAATGTCAGACAGAAATACTGGTTGGTTATCTAAGTACAAAGAACGGACATTGACGAAAACATTACTTGTACAATATATTGTCCATTAATTTCTAGGGCCTCTTAGATTCGTAAGTTGTACGTTGTACTCTTCAGCAATATGTACGTACATAGTGAATACCCAGTAAGAAGACTTTCTTAAATAGACACTCCAGGTTTTAAGAGCATTGTGACAAAACATCAAATTGTCCAAGGAAATAATGTGTTAAGTCGTTTTCACGTGTAATAACTTTCGCTTCAGATGGTACAGGAAGGCTTTTAAATATCAGAACCAATGCTCATTGCCAATATGTCTTCTCCATACGCCTGTTAGTGGGTCTTTATCGGTCATTAAGTAAACGACGATCCCTTATTTTTATGAAACTAGGGATGGTATCTGCAGTGTTGCCGCCAGCTCTCAGAAAGTTGGGGACAACCTCTAATGTTTATTAACAGTACTAATCCAATAATGTCAATAACGTACGCCTATTGTAAGAGTAATTACAACGAGTAGATAAAAGTAAGCAAGGTGAAAGCGCTTGGGAATATTCTAAAGCCTGGTTCACATACGAGTAAAAGCCGTCGCCAGACCATCGTCTGGCATGTTAAAGGCAGGTTTTCTTGCATGCGAACGCTACTACTTGGTTGAGAAAGTTAAAATTTGATTGACATATGCCAAAGCAAAAGTCGTCGGAAAGTAAAATAAAAATTGTTCTTTTCCGACGAGTTTTCTCCAGTGGTTTCCGACTATGACTTGAATTGCTGGCCCCTCGTTTGTTCCGACGCGGAAATTCTATGATGACGATAACAGGTGCAAATTTTGACAGCTATTTGATACCAAGGGGAGATCAGGTTCCTCAGCAAGCATGAGGGTTGTATCCTGGGCGTGTTAATTATTTTTTGAAGTCTGTAGACTGAAGTATCACAATCAGCAAGATGTATGTAAATCCCCGTCAACGAATTTCTGACGTGAAATGCTCCGTTTTGGTTATTTGCGCTTGCAAAGCATGGATCGAGCATCCATTGTGAACCAGGCTTAAAGATAGATCTGCCGCCGCTACCTAAGTCTCCAGTTTTCTTATCAAATGTGGGCAAATTTGATAACTGAGACTAGTGGGAAGACAAACCTCCCCACTTCCCCCAAGTTTGATTAGTCGAATGGAGTAATACTATTGCGCAAAATAGAGAGCACCTCAATTCTTGTAGAACGGTTTACAGCTAGTTCATTTTTGGACTTCAGATGGCCTATAACTTTTCTCCATGCATAAGGCACATTGCTGTTTGCATTTGCTAAGCTATTTGCATCTTTACATGTGTGTTTTCAGTGTATTGCGATTGCATCTGAACGCTTTCCGTAAAGCAGTTCGTGCACCTAAGTGCATTTAATAGCAATAATCCGCTTTTCGGTTCCGTTTTGTGTTAGGTATGTTTTAATTATATTAATCTCTGTGATTTTCACAGCACTACATGAAACCAATAAACCCGGAACAACTTTCAAGACAAGATCATGAGCGTTGGGGAAAATTTGGATTCCACCCAGACAAATTGCCGGACGTCAGACAATTTAAATATCAGCTATGCGATATACACGACGACGAGGTTCAGCAGCTAGTAAAGGATTCGCAGGTGAGTTAGTTTCTAGACAATTTCGATGGCAAACCTGGACAGTCGTTCAACTCATGATATTAAATAACAAATTGTATACATTTACTTCCTCATGCGTTGTCGTACGTTTGCAGTCTGTAACGAAACAGAAGTTGCTTGCTACGCCTCGTTACGCCTAGGTTACGCCTAGGTTACGCCTAGGTTACGGGGTGGCGATACTTTTAGGCCATTTTTTCTAATAGCCACTAAAAACAAATCGACAGATTGAGATTTATCGCGAGATTAAGAAAAGATTCTTCGATAAATGGAGTAACAACTTTCAATTTTAAAAAATAGGGCCAAGGCGGTTATAAATTTTTGAAAAATTCTGCCGAAAACATGTTTATACCAGCAGCCGCTTTTATCTAAATTTAAAACGCTTTTCGTTCGCTCCTTTTAATAATGGGCCCTTTTCTCAGAAAAAACATCTTGAAAGCAAAGTATAAACTTCTGAAAACTTTTTCGTGTAGTTGATTAATATTTTAAAACTCCTTAATAAGTTTGGGTTTTTTTCTATTGAATTGCATTGCGTCCGCTGACTATAGTTAGAATAGTGTTGTTAAAGCGAAGGGGTGGTTCAAAAAATGACGTCACGTAAAATTGGGATATTTTTACTCCCCTGCCTCCCTGTGCACTATAGTGTTACAAAAAGTAACCACTCCCTTGTGATGTCACAAGATCTAGTTTTCAATCAGTGAGAGGCATCATCACCAATAAGTTAGCAATGCGAAGTAGCAAATATTAACAATGGTAACAATGTCTTGTATTTGCTAGCTAGTTTGGGGAGGACTTATGGCCGTCTGCCGATGAGGCAGGGAGAGACAGATGGTTTGGCATATCCGCTACCTTATTACGTCATGTTAAGCCGCGTATGTAATCAAGCCGCATTAAATTAAGCTGCGCTTTAATTGAGCCGCATTTGACAAAAATTAGCATTTTAGGGGGTTTTAACTAGGCCGCAGGAGTCAACGGACAGTTTTTAGATATAATGCTTCTTAAAAATACATTTATTTTCTCCTCAACTCCTCT
>JAAAKM020004654.1:0-11563 GCA_010016025.2 Alatinidae sp. Z8VKAUB7J3 | reverse complement strand
TGTGATTTGAAATCTACTTATTTCCTTTGCTGAAAATAAAACTTCAGGTAGAACATCCTATGCAACAAGTGCAACGTATTAAACGTGAACAGGGGCTTAATTACTTTATCAAGTACATGTTATGTGTTGACACTACTATGCTCAGGAAATTCGAAAACGAAAATAAGAAACAGAATAAGAAAAATCTTAGGCTGAAAATCTACAGAAAAATAAAAAACGGCAGGCTGAAACTGGAACCAAGTGTTCTTATAAAAAAAGTGTATATCATAAAGACAGGATCGGGAAGGAAACTTCAGGGACCATACATTGATAAGGTCGACGAAAATTGCCGATTCTCGGACTCCACGCGTCTTGTTGGTAAATAGAACGATAGGTTCGGTTGCATGAACACTTCTTCCTTCCATCGTGTCGACGTTATAAATGTTTGTTCTCATAACCTTTTTTTGTAAAGCCAGTATGGAGAAGGAAACTTCAGGGACGATACATTAATGACGGCGACGAACATTGCCGATTTTGGGACATGCTTTACCGATAAGAGGAACAGTAGGTTCCATTCTTTGCAAGCAGTAGAGCTCTCCTTCCAAACCCCCCTCCTCTCCCCCATATTGACGTCATAAATGTGTATCCATTTATGGTACACTTGTTGGATCAGACCCTTTTTAATTTTGGCCAGGCCATAAAACAATGTGAGCCTTAACAAGCATTTACGGGTAGTATTGAAATGGTACTTCTCCGTAGCTAGTCTGTTACTTGTTTTCGGAAACAAATTCGAAAAAGGAAAACGGGCTGTTTTGAATATAGAATACTACATGTTAACCCTTGTTATATAGTTTGTTCTTCATTTCTGAACTACACACGACATTGGCCATAAACATGTTGACAATACTGTAGCAACACAACAATAAAAGCATAAAATGAATAGTTTTCCAGCAGGTTGTTTGTTTGTATTGATTATGAGGACTATGATCTGTGGTTAAAGTGTGGACAACAATAAACAAGGCTAGTTCTAATTAACCCGTCGATGCTGTTGCAATAATTTTCTGTCACGACAGTCGTTACTCTAGTGAAGAAAGACACAGTTTAACTTAACTCCGTAGTTTTGAAATACTGTCTTTCGATAAATGTTTCACAAGTACAGATTGCAATGTGCGGCAACTGATTTTTTAGCGTTCATGTCAATAGTTGTTAACTTTTCCTTTATTTTTATCCGTCCCAAACTAACAATCAGTTCTCACACACTTTTTCAGGATTGATGATAACAAACAATGTTGGCATTAGTGCACAAATCAGAAGACCGACATCTTTCTGTAAATGTTAAAACTAACGGCAGCATAATACGTAAAAATACTCTATGAAACCTGCCAAAATATCGTCAGACTCTCGACTTCAATGAAGCCACAGATGTTCAGAGCGCCTTCACACCTCAAAAGACCAATCTTTCGCCTCTTCGCTCCAGATTGAAACTACTGTTTTAAGGGAATATGATATGGACTTTCCGTTTAAGGCTGTCGCTGTCCAAAACTGCACTACAGCAGAATTTATTTCGAGAAACTCTGACCCCTTCCCCGTTAGTCGATAAACAACGCTAACAACGACGCCGAGTAATTGAAATATGATTACATAATGGCAAAATATATACGAAGGTATTAGTAATCGCTTGTGTATTTGTCAATAATCTACGGGTAGTATTGAAATTGATATAACGGCGTAGCTGTAGGCTTGTTTTCACAAAACATTTGTAACACCAGGATAAATTATGATCTAGAGTACTACTAGTCAACAACTGCCACATGTTTTTTTATCATAGTTGAATTAAACACAGAAAAGAGTTTAAACATGTTGATAATACTGTTGCAATGGAAAATTGATCAAGTGAACCCACTGTAAACAGGTTGTTCGTATTGTACATGTAAGACACATGTTGAAAATAAAACAGAGTTAACAAATTTAGAGTAGTTAACAATTAAAACCTTATTGAATATCCGATGCTACAGTAAAAAGTAAAAGTGATTTTAAAGTGGATAACATCGTCTTTAACACGTTTTAGTTGGGCATTATACTTAAAGTCATTTTGGCATAAAACTACTGAATTCAAGTGTATCATAAAATTTGGCTACCTGCACAGTTTGAGGATATTTTTTCGAATCCACTGAATCCGACCCGATGATGAAATTTGGCTACCAGCACAATTTTTGGATAAGTTTTTGACCCGACCCTTCATTTTTAATGAATTTATTCACCCCCTAACGCATTTCAGATATCTTTGCAGCTTTCCAACTTAATTATTAAGTATCTGAATTAATGGAGTCAAGCAGGGGAATTTTAAATATCGATCCACGAGTGCCAGAAATATCCTTTTTCGTCTGAAAAATGTGGCTTGGAGACAGTGGAATTTTAACGTGGCCAGTTATCTTTTGGAGACTTTTTCGCCCATTGCTCCATTTCACAATGGTTTGCAACTTTCCTAATCTGCCTGCATTTATGAGTACAAGCTTTGGAAGTTTAACAATCAGCCCATAGAAAATAGAACTTGTTAAACTTCCAAAGCTTGTACTCATAAATGCAATAGCCTTTACGCAATGTTGTACCCCTGTGTTCAACTTCGTACTTTAAATGGCATAATGTATTACCCAGATTGACAGTATTCTTAAGATTCCGAGGAAGTAGTACTGTGTTTAAGATAGATAGACAAAGTTGTTATATTTCAACATTCAAATATGATATTTATTAAATTGTAGATAACCTTAATTTGGTAGTAGGTTTTCCAAGCATGACCTCGGACACTCTCTATAACTTTGGTGTAAATGTCTCTACTATAGTCCCTGTTTCAGTTACACAGTTTTGCTTCGAAGGTCACACTAGTCGTGAGGTAGAGTTTATTGCTCCCATTGCCAGTTGGTCATGTATAAGGTAGCTTTGCTAATTTTGAAGTCTGTCCTTGTTTCGTCAATATTACGCTGTTGTTGGAGTCATTTCTTCTTTTTTCTTTAGTTGCTCTCTTGGCGGTTGTAGTTAATGATATTCATTGTTTGTATGCATGATTTCATACGTATCTGTACAAAGTTATATTGGTTTTTTTTGTTTATTGGCACAGGTGTACGTAGAATTGCTTGTTTTAATTATCCCAAAGGGAATTATTGTATTTCGTAATATTTTAAAGGGGATTTTGGCCAACGCAAAGCTAATGTGTAATTATAACATAGAACCGTCTATGAAAATGAGTATTTTGTGACTATATACTATTACAGAAATTTGACACTCAAATAACTTGCAGTTAAAACAAGAATGTAACACATAGTGGGAAAATTTTAATCATCACCCTGCTAGTAAAAACATTTGCAACACAGGGGTGGAAACTGCAAATAGTTAAAGTTACTTGGTCCATTTCTTCTGTCACACCTCAAAAGGAGGCGAAATGAGTTGAAGTAGATGGACAATACTGCAGCAGGGAGACAGCAATTTATTAACTTTATCTCTCCCAAGCCGTTTCCATGATCAAGTTCTTTATCAGATGGCATGGGACAGAACGAATGCAGATTCAGCGCACAAAACCTCAGCACCGTGTTCTGATCTTCGATTCTTTAAGAACAGGGGATTTGTCTCAGGGCAGCCTAGTTATACTAGTAATTGCTGATAATCACTTTATTGGCACTCTTTTACAGTTGAAGTGTCGACGCTGAACTTTATATTTTGTATGTGTGATTATGAACAAGCGTCCGCTTTTGTGAATGTCTATGATCCGTATGATACTGCCAAGGCTATTAAACTAAGCATGGGCATTCATGGGAGAATCGATAATAGCTTAGATAAAACCTTGACTCCGTGGAAACCACCTGGTGGTCCTAAATATGGGACATTCTTTGTGCTATTTCCTGGTACTCGTCGATTTTTCGGCCCATTTGGTAGTTTTGCTGTTTTTCCAGTGTAACTTCAATGGCGGGTCCACTACTTACCGCATGGCTCTAAATACGAGCCTGCCTCAAAGCTAAAGAGAAAGAGCAAAGGGAAGGTGTAAATAGCCAGAGCAAAATAAGCTTTGAAGATGAAATTGTTGTCTCAATTGAATTGAAAACGTGATGAAACAACTCCTCCAGAAATTATCTGAATTGAGACGGTGGTGTTTCAGTAAAAATGGCAACATGAAACTATTGGCAGCAAAGCACTGAAATACCAAGATTGCCTTTCAAAATGTTTTTGTCCATCTGCAGCATCTACTTTCGAAGAAAGTTCAAAGGAGTGAAACATTTTAAAGGGACCATTCTTAATGAATGAGGCATAGTTTGAATCCTGCTGACGATACTGCTCCTCTACTCATATCGTATCATATCATTCTGGTTTTTGTCTCATTCCTGTTGTACGGGAACACCAGCATTGTATGGTCTTGTCTAATTGGGACAGCAATAGGTTTACGGGTTTTGCTTATAAATAAGTCCGTGAAGTGCGTGATTGTAGGATGACCTCCTGGCACTTCCCTCCCGACATGTTCTATCTCATGGTCCAAATAATGTTGGGAACTTTACCTCGTGGGAGGTCTTTGAAAGTCATTCTATTCAGACGGAATTCGTGTTTTTAATAGCATTTGAGTGACTTGTGGTATGTTCCAGGGTGATCTTACACGAGAGGTAATTTACTTTGTGAAAAATGAGACTACAAGAAGGCAGTCTGCATTGCAGCAAGACATTGCCTAGTCTAGATATTAATGTTATGATGGATCATTTATGGTAATGTGCAATTTAATATCAAATTATATTTCCCAATTTTCGGTTTGTTGCTACAACAAATGCCTTGGAACCTAACGGTAGGCCAGCTCTTTTATTCCGAGAACTAACGTTATTAAAATTTGCAAATTTCATGAATGAAAAGGCTCTCATTTTTAGTTCCAGATCATTCCCTATCTTCAGTCCCTTGTTGTACATTTCTATGTTACGGTGATGCTACGCGACAAATCTATTAAGAAGCTAGGAAAGCTTAAACACAAGGGTCCCTTGTCCGAGAAGGGCTACAAAGGTTTTTAGAGACATTTGGACATTGTTCTGAAAAGAATTACTATTTGCACGGAAGTGTTGAGCCCAACGAAAACCTTTTATAGTAGTGCTCAAGTAAATGTGTCAGTTCGACTCGAGTATGATATCTCTATACAAGATCAAGTCCTATTAAAACTCTTCTTTACATTCCAGTGCTTGTCAAGTTATTGAGATACTGTACTAATGTATATGATCTGCAACTCGATAAATCTATCATTTGATAATTCATCTTTTGCTACTGAACATCGCTTCCCTTTCGAGATCTTTGATAGAAGCAGAGGCCAGTTAATTTTTTTTCGTAACTACTTATTCAGACAGGACTTTAAGGATTGACAGATATGCCTTAAAACCTGCCTACCCTATCTTTGTGTACCCCAGGGTAGCTGTTTAAGTCCAGTTCTTTTTCTTGGTGCGTTTTTCCAGTGTTAACTTCATTATAGGACACTGGCGTTAATTTGATGCGCACCCATATGATATTCAATTGTATTTTGCTTTTAACATTGACTCCAATAGTAGCTACAGAGATATTGCCATATAAAAGAGTTAGCCCAAGGACCAGTATGGAAGGCATATGATCAGTTGTTCTTGCACGCTGGCAAAGCGGACTTCAACGTATTTAGTTGGATGTAACAACTCAGAAAGCTAACTTTCTTAAAACAGAAAGCGAATAAAAAATACGCGGAAATCTTTGAAGGATGTTTGGGACACTAGCTTATTATACATCAATAAGTCGAATTTTAAATAATTAAACTTTCTTCTTGTTGGTGAGTCCTCTTACGTTAACAGTCCAAACTATTTGTTTTACTTAATCTTTAAAATAGAGAGTGACAATGTTTCTTCAAACTAAATCTCTTCCTGTACCTCTTACTGATGTCGTCCCAATTTTATGGAACGCACTTGCTAGGGAGATTCAAAAAACCTTATCGCTTAACTTTTTAAGTGTAAACTTCTGTCATTTTCATTTCGAAAGCTTTCTGAGGATAATAACTTTCATATCAGAGGAGAGAAGTTGATAGTAATATGTATTTAAGTTAGTTTTAAAAAAATAGATTAGGCCTATTGGTTATGACCTCTAAGTTTTTGGCGCTATAAATGATAGTTGTAATTGAATGCAAATGAGTCACCATAATTGATTCTGGTTCCAATGGAGACCATCTACTTCATACTGTATTAGCTAATGTCAAAGTTGCGTCCAGTAAATTTCATTGATTGCAAAGATGGCGCGGTCAGTGCTCTGCTATTATAAGCATGATCTATAGATGCAGCCAATTCTAGGTACATCATTGAACTTTTGACGTCATTTGAAGCGTATTACCAGTCCATCAAATCTGGTGTCCGGCTAAAATAAGATGACAGGGGTATCGTCCTCTTATTGATGCATATTTGTACAGGCCAGTGACTTAACGGAAGAGGTAACTACTCGAAGCATTAAGGGGGCTTTTCTTGCTATTCATATTTACTCTATGATTATATTTTGACAATCATCTCTCCTTTAGGCTACATTATTTAATCAACAAACGTCTGCGAATGGAAAAGAGAATCAAAATACGAAGATCAGTTTGTGTCACCTTTGACCATTAAAGGAGCATTTCAGTGTCTAGACATGGCTTTTCTTGCTGGTGGTCGTAAAGTAACACACCAAACTCGTGTGTAGTGTTATTTATGCCATGTTGAGTTGATTGATGGTCATTTTATCCACAACCTGTTATCATCAACATGTATAAGCATTTCAGATAGCCGATGGCGTTGTTTTGATCACTTTCTTGAAGTAAACCATGACGAAGATTAAGAATCAAAACTTGTGCGCTGTGTCCGTTGCGTTATTCGTTTCCATGACAACAAGAGGCTGTCACAGCTCAGGGGATCAAGGCGAGTTTCTACTTTGTAAAATTGTAGAGTAATGCAAATGCAAGTCGATGGACCTACAGCTTGGAATATTCTCATATATACATCTACTATATCTTGATGAAAATGGAAAAAGGGGCTCCCGTTTCTCTTATTACTCAGCATCTACCCCTCACCTCCTATCAAAAGGGAGGTGTGACATGCAATTCACCGAAATCAAGATGTTTAAAATCTATCTTCACTTGAAATGGAGGTTAGTCCAGATTATGTTAACTGAAGCCCGATATTGCAGCTTCGAATCCCGGTAGTCTACGGCGTGCAGCAACATCACATCATCATTAGCGGGTCATTATAATGGCGACTGAATGTAGTGTGTTTGTAAGGGTGTCTGTGGGTGTGGGTGTGGGGGAGGGGGGTACATAGGAGTAAACATTTGTTAACGTAAAGACCATAGATAAGGGTGAGCTAGCTTTAATTCCCGGTAAAGGCATTAATCTGCCATTAGCATACTATTTCAAAATGTTGGGAGTGGAGGCACTTTTTACAAACATTTGTTATCAATTGACAATAGATAAGAGTTAGATACTTTCCTACCTTAGACATGATACATGATCTTTTTATAAAGAAACCGCTTTGTAAATAACTAAACTCAATGTGCCGAATTTCAAGCAAATCCAAAACCTACATTTTCGCCTGCTAAGTAAATTAAAAATATTCATTGTACACCTCATACTATACTGTTGTACGTTCCCTGAAGATACTTGAGGTTCTCGAATTACCCAATTCCCTAACAGTGGAATAATAACATGCTCCACCCTTATCGTCACAACGCTCCATATTTTATGCTTACAAATAACGCTTGTACAAAATATGAGAAACTGTTTGAGTAACTTCATTATTATTTCAGCTTAAAAATTGAGCAGCCTGGTACTTGATTTGAAACCCAAACCCCGAATTACTTATCCAAAAATATCGCGTACTAGATAACATAGAGAGACTATACGTGGTCCCTCTTATCTCTTTCTTCTTTATTTATAGCTTGGTGTTTCTAAAATTCTGTCAGAACGAGACAAAAAGTCTTCTGCCATTATTTTTATGATTTTCTTGTCCATAGCTGTACATTTACATTCTGTAAAGACGTAACAACAGTGATCTTTGCGTTCTTTAGCGTATTTCAACATGGCGTTGAGTGATGAATCGATTTCGCTGAGCGTTTTTGTCGGACACTGGTCACAACAATCGTGAAATAATTTATAGAGAAGTGGGATTGAAACATGTCATGAAAAATAATACGCGTCGTGAATGACGCTTTTTCTGTCATTTGTGTTATTGAAAAACGCGTAAAAAAAGATTTTGTCGACAGAGCACCCCGGCTTCTCTGGTCTGATAAATCCGTATTGCATAACTTTTGCCTGTTGATATTGGTTCTATTAGCAAAATATTTGTAATAACCTCATGGAATGTTCCAGGTCCTGAAATTACTGTACATTTTGATAACTTGTATATTAGGTACCTGAGAGTATGCGTTTAAATACATTGTATAGTTTCCTACCCTGTGCCAGGTCAGACTTGGGTGGTCCCAAGAAAGTCAACCTCTTGCCAGTATAGCTCTCAAGGTCACATAAACAGCATAAACCATTTCACCGGGACGAGGTATTAGTCACGGAATCCACAGGGGCCTCAAGTAAGTTCTGAAGCTTGCCAGTAAATGCCGAGACCAATGTTTAGCCTAGACGAAAGATATGCAAAAATACAAAAAGAGATGAAAGTAAAGGCCAGATAGCAATCCAAAATCACTCCACAAAACCGACTTTCCCGACTTCCAATTTCATGAGACCATGTTATACAAATGTTACCTCCTGCCTATTATTCTACATTGGGGGGGGAGGGGTCTTCAGCTAGGGAGAGCTCAAGGGCGAAAATAGTGAGCGATATAGAAAATGGTCATGATTTTTTTCGCCTAAAAGTCTTAAGAGCTCCCTTTGGAGCCCGGTCACTGGGATGACGACTCCTAGTACCGAGCCCTCTTGACGCCACTGGTTCACCTCATAGAAGATGCATGGTTCATATGGGGTTCCTTTCTTGTTGATGATTAAACAGTAATTTGTCATGTGCTGCGGCTGCGGTTCAATAACCTTCTTTGAAATAAATGCAAATAATCAAATATCCGATATTCGAATATTCTAAAGATCATAAGAAGCTTTAAGTTGCCTATTATACCTTGAAAAAAGCATTGTTTTGAAGGTGGACGGTCGAAAAGGGCAGTTTTCGTAGTTATTTAGCGCGAGAAAAGTTTCGCTCATGGGTGACTTGCGGACCGCATCAGGATTTTCTACCGCTATTGCTCTCAGATGTATCAATATAGATGGACTGGATAATAGAAGTCCGGCTTAGCGAAGGGTCCGTGGACTCGAATTACTACGGTTCGTTCTATTGCCAATAAATAATTCTCAAAAATATACATGATAACCTCGAAGACTTTCAATGTCTCTCTATCAAGGAGGACAGGCCTACCGGAGCCACATGTTTATCCTGGCGAATATATTATGTACGAGTTTAGCATTCTCTAGTTGTAGCGTAATTCGCAACGCTAAATGAGACAGTTTAATCACTTACCTTTACTTAAATCAAGGTAAGTTAATTCGTATAATGCTTTCTGATTTGTAAGTATTCGGTATGTCACTTAACAGTTAAGACGTAACGTAGTATCAACAAGATTGGTTAAGAAGAAAAGGTTAAGAAGTAGCTAATTATACAATTTTAACAAAATAATAATTTGTTATTAGCCATGGTTTAGATCAAGGGGAAACGCCCCGCAATAATTCTTGTTGGCTTTCTCCAGTTAGTTTCTTTCTTTTCTAGGCCTAACAAAACCTGTTATGGCAGGTTTTTTGAGGTACGTTGTTCAGTTGTTGTACGTTGTTGGCCCGTAACTGAAGTTCGAAATTTGGAGGGACTATTTAAAATATTAGGGGCTATTTTGAAATTGGGGGCTGATAATGCAACTGCTTATGGGTGTGAAGGAATATAAATCATATAAAACCTATTTTGGCCGTAACAATGGGAAGCCTTTCAGTGTTTGAATCTTGAGAGGAGAATTGGGGGAGGGGCTGATCGTAAATTTAGGGTACTAAGCCCGTGCAGTCTCCGGTATCTGGTTGTTGTAGCTCTCGCTTCACATAAGAACGTCGCGAACATCCAGAGTATTAGAATACTTTGAGTTTCTGATTTTAGAGACGAGCAAGCGACGTATTCCCTGTTCTGAGAGAACGCAGTCCTGTTGTTCTTGATAAATATTAGCTTCCGTGCAGACACATTTTCGAGCACATTGTATAGGCTCTTCTTCAAGAATTTTATTGATGCTTCATGGTTTGATATTGTGATACCATTCTTTCATTAAAAGTTGCAAATAAAAAAGTCGTTTCCAGTCCCCTGCTTTTCTAGTCACGAATTACAATTCACGTCTCTTTATGACCAAGTGAGACAACGTTTGCGGCAGTGTAGGTTTCTTAGACACTCTCCTTAATAAAAAGAATAAAAAGGAATATTGCTGAGTTCCACCGATTCCGCTTTCCAGAATAGGTTGTCTTAAGGGCTCTTTAATGATAATGTTTAAAAGCCAGTAAATGCACCCATGAGACATACGTGAAGACGTGTCACAACCTTTATGGCTCTTTTTGCACAATGTGGCATCATTAACACCAATATGTGCTATTTTTAAGATTATGGCGCTCGTTAAATCATAAATTATCATTCCAAAGAAGGCGGAATGAAAAGCAAATGACGTAATGCTGCTCCTTTTCACCTCTCTGCTCATCTCAGTGCATTTGCTAATGATTCTGCAGCATTCACATTTAAAAGGCAATTAGTTATATCGCGAGAATGTTGTAAACGCAACTTTTTTATGTGCTACCTTCATTATCTATAAGGACAAAATTCATAAAACATAGCCTCATTTCTATTAATTTTTGTCTCTTAACTATTAAGGTAAGTAAATCTAGGACTGTAACTTTCGGAAGCTGGGGGAAGGGATCACCAATAATTTCACGAGTGATTACACAAAATTCAACATTCGAAGAGAGGGACGATGGCATGATAAGACTGTTACATCACTTAAACTACATTTAACCAGACAATCAGGGTTACAAATTGATAACCAAAGGAATAAAAACAAGATGTTATGGACTTACAGCCTCCATGGCATCCCATAAAATTACACCTATAATCTGTGGCAAACTGCCTTATTTGGCATCTAACGGTAGGTCCTACATGGAAACCTCATTCTCCACCTGGTAGTAGAAAGACTTCTACTTAGTAAAATGTCTTTAAAGATACTCCACATATCCTATTTTCTGCTTGGTTGTGTTACACTGCACTCAGTTGTAACAGTGTCCTATAGATGAAAGACTTTTTTGCACTCATTTTTATTCGTTGCACCCCATATCCCGGTGGCAGAATCCGCCAGGAGAATCGCACACCATCGCTCATAGAAAATCTGGACGATTAAAATCATAGAATCATGTGGGAATTCAACCCGGATCTTCCTCCTCGTGTTCCAAATTACTATTACTACTTTATCACGGCCCTTACACCGAAAGAATGAAAGTAATGATGCCCCGGCTTTCGCGGACGTCATTACACACCCTACCCCTTCCAGAGGTGAAGACAAATAGTAGATTGGGTTAGCTAACCAA
>JAAAKM020004653.1:0-11564 GCA_010016025.2 Alatinidae sp. Z8VKAUB7J3 | reverse complement strand
TACTACTACTACTACTACTACTACTACTACTATTACTACTATTACCACTACTACTACTACTACTACTACTACTACTACTACTACTGCTATTACTACTACTATTACTACTACTACTACTACTACTGCTACTACTACTACTACTACTACTACTTTGCTTGGCTCTATTAATGATCGTAGATACAACTGCATCTGCGTGGCTTATCTTTAGATGATATGATTTAGATGATTGTGATTTAGATGAATATACTTTGATGCGATTTAGATGAATTCCATATCCAAGCAGACAGAAAAAGGTTTGCAACAAGGTGACATTTGGCAACGAGTAATCGTTTAATTTTCAGTTTTACTTAACATAAAAAAATAACATTTAAAAGAAATAAACAATCACTACATCTATCGCCGATAAAGTACAAGTAAATTTCTACAATCCGTTAAAGTAGTAAAACTAAGAAGTAAATGCAAACAAACTTCAACTAAAATACATTTGCTGACATAAAGAAAGATCTCGTGTTCTTTTTAAACGAAAAGTCGTTTATGTTAATTGACTTTCCAACGCCTTTTCATTCGTGAGAATATCTTAGGGCTACGATGTCAATCTGCAACGGACGCTCACCTACTTACAAAATCTATAACCGTCAAGGTCGTGGCAAAGAGTGAATACTACTTTATTAGATATGTCAATAACTGAAGTGAATTCCAAATTGCTCTCTTTACGAAAGCTCTGATTTATCTACTCATCCATGGCATTCAATTGTCAGTAGTGAAAAAAGCAGGTCAATCAAAGCCAAGGATGAGTGAACATGTATAGTTGGCTGCCACCGGAGCTCGTTGGTACTGGAATTGTTCAAGGTCTGACTCAATCCTTGCTTATTCATGGTTACTTGTCAAGATCATTGGCTTGACATCACCTAGGCCACCTTGACAAGCTTTGACAATTTGACAGTAATAATTTGTTCGATTCGAGGAAACTTTTCCTTTTAATTTATTAACAACGAAATAGTTATATTTTTGGTCACGGATAATAATTGGGTACACTGTGTGCAAAGTAAGTCGAATGTATCTCTTTTAATACTTTTGATTTTAGTTGCAATTATATCTTTGTGGTACATAGATAGCGAACTTATCATGGCTTCCTGAAAGGCTGTCGTTGATTTAGTACTCATATCTTTATGTATTTCTGTTAACTTACGTTTGCACAACGTTGTTTTCTTTGAGAAAAATATTTAATCCTACCAATTCACATTCCAAGGTTGTGCTGCTAGGACTTTTGCCACTTACAGTGCTTTAAATCATTCGTAATGCGTTTTTAATTCCCTAAAATGTTTGAGGGTAGAAAGATTTTTTAATTCGACAATCTTGAGACGTTTACAAGTTAGGGTTAAAGAATTTGAATTAAATATCCTTTGGTATAACACAAAATTATTTCAAGGGAGAAATAGTGACACATCGCAGGAACCAACATTTTTAAATCTGGCCATTTCATGGGTCCATATTAGGAAACATGAATTGGAATGGATTGCCATGTTTCAAAGATCAGGAAAAAACAAATGCGAAGTTAATAATACTGCTGCAATTTTTTAATAGGGCAAAAAGAAAACTAGAAATCTAATGGGTATGTTATATCAATTTTTAAAAAGAATCAAATAAAATTGGCATCATATGCAAATGTTTGCATGGAAAGAGTTACTAACTACATGTATACAATATTAGCAACTTTACAAGTCTACAAGACTCATATAGTGAAGGTAAAAAGTGAACAGATAAACACACGCACAAATTGATGTTCATGGTAGTAAGTGCATAAGAAAACGAATCTTACATAACAGTTTAAAAAATGAAGTCGACCTTTTACTATTGATTACAGAATTGAATTTTTTAGTACAAAGACTTGTGAATTGAAATTTCTAAGTTAAGCAAATACTCGAATCCAAGTGCTCAGTGGTATTTCAACGTGTTAAAAAATCAGAACATGTGTGCTAGTAATACGCATCTTGTCTTAGCCAAACAATCTTACATTAATACAGTAAGAATCATGCTGGCGCGAATTGCCCATACAAGATATACTGCGGCTTTGTCAATTACCCACTCAAACTGTTATCATTATCAAATCAGCATCAGTTCTTACAAAATCTCATGTGTGGCCAAAATAAAAGAAAACGCTAGAAATTTGATGCAAACAGCCGTTGAGGGCGATATCACTAATATTTCTATGAAAAGATGAATGTTAATCAGTTTCATGAAGTAACAATATAAAGACACAAAATAAACACTTAACTTTGACAAGAAGTGATATGTTACTTAAGATCGTTGGTACTTTTTAAATCAGTATAAAAAAGGATACTTTTACCAGAGAAAGGTAGAGATCTATCTAGAACGTTAAAAATATCCATTTAAGCGGCTTTGCAGAAATTTAGAAAGGTGAAAGTGTTGTTAGATCAAAAAACACCTGCATCAAAGTAATCAGTCATCAGTTGACCACAGCTGTAATATAAATAAGTTGATGAATTTCTACTAGCACGCCGTTCAGTTTAGGAAGTGGTTGATAAATTTGCTTCATTCACATAACTTTGAAAGATTTGTATGCTTTAGACGTCAAGGAAAGAGACCAAGGAAGATGAGGAGGGATACAGAACAGAAATAAAGCAGTGGGAAAGAATAGGAGTTTTTCCCATTGTAAAGTGCGGCAGTCCTGAGTTGTAAAGATTAATGCTGAAAGTTCTTAGTGTATGAAAAGTTTATCATAAAACTGAATTCATTCCCATTGTATACAAACAGATAATTCCCTGTCTGTCGAACTTACTTATTTGTCTAAGAAATTTCTATTCCGTTTCAGAGAAAGAAATGCGTAGTCCCAGATTATGGACGGCTGCTGTCCTGATACTCTTCTTGTCTTCCGAGATAGTGGCTAAGAAACGCAGCCGAGGTAAGGAGTTTTTACAAAAAAATGTCAAAGGCAACTTTCAAGAAAAGCATGCACTGTTCTCACTAACTGCTTTTCAATGACTAAGTTAAACATCTTTTTAGTGTTGTTGAAGCTTCCAAATGGATTAATCATTAAACATTAGAATATTGAAATGGACTCCCCTAGTTGTGGAATTAGGTACAACAGGAATCTTCCGTATAGCATTAATGTTCGAAAATGGCAAAACAATGAGAATGTGTTACAGAAATTGGAGAGTTGTAGAATCTATTACAGTATCCTAGGATGCAATGTCTCAACATTCCTCCACTGTATCTTATTGGTGAACAAGCCGCAGTTGGAATAGAATCAGGGCAGTTCGTTAAACTTAAAATTAGTTTGATCAACCTGTCTGACTAAGTAAAGTTTTTTCTTTGGTCGTTTGCGTAGAACATGCATGACATTGCCCTCACAAGTTCTTAGTTTACTTGCTTTTCATGTTAAGGAGTAACAGTTTTATTATCTTAAATACAAACTAGTTATGTATACGCATTCTTCCTGAATTGCAATCAAAATCCCAGGCAACATCCTAACGCTTTTAACTCTACCCGGACCGGCTGCTCGACTGTTATCCCCCTGGCTTCCCCCCCTGAACATCACACAAACTTTCCTCCTAGGAGTATCTATTAGTGTGAAAAGTCTCAAAGTAGCATATCTAGCACTTTCTAAAGAAAATAGGAGGCAGATTTTGCCCCCAGGCTATAAAGATGCAAAAAAGTCCATCTGGGTACGGTAAAGGAAAAGTGTAAAATAAAGATCATTAGCACAACGTTATATTAATAAGTTAATCATGTCACGTATCTGATGCGCAGACAACGAAAGAAGCAATGGTATTATATCAACGTTTGGCAATACTATCATAATTAAGCACCTCACATCTCTTTTACTGTCTTGCATAGTGTTTTACAGAGTGATTTACTCAACGGTTCCAATACTGTTCCTTTACTATATTTTTTTATGCATACCACATAGCTCCTCAATTTTTGATATAAAACTTAACATTTATATTTTTTAACCTTTTTGTTCCAAAGGGGTACATGCGTTTTGTTATAAGCATAACGCTTATAAGTATAAGCAGTCTCAGATTGCTGAAGAAATAAGCATAAACATATATAAATATGACTTATATGTTTGTATTTGTACTTGAGCATTTAGTAACTATAAAACCGTTATACGTAAAAGTTATACAACAAAACGTATCTAATATTGTTTGGTTTCGTACCTCAGGTCTAAAACATCCTTCCTTCACTAACACGGGGGACAAAAGAACCGAACTGCAAAATGTACCACCAGCACCTCCAACAGTTGCCCCTCCTACCCCAGCTCCAACTACAAAAGCTGCACCTACTACCAAGGCAGCCCCAAAAGAGTCGCCGGTAGCACCACCTTCACCGGCGGTGGGAGCAGATGGAAAGGGTAAGAAAGTAATTGTAAAGAAGTTATTTCTTTGAGATGAAGAATCTCATCAATCCATTTTCTTAACTTGAATAAATAATACTTAACGAAACAACGTAATCTACTTATCGACGTAATTGAATGTGAATCCAGTCAAAGATATGTTTTACTTCTGCCTGGTTTGCTAATCATTTCTTCACTAAGTCAATTTACTAAGTTATTCAAAGTGGACTGATCAATGCTACTTACGCCATCTTTATTGATGGTCGATTTTATATAAAGATGCAATTTGGTTATCTCAATGGTGGTTCTTCTTTATGGTTGTCTGTATACCTAATTATTCTTTGCATATTAAAATCTACAAATTTAAGACATTATACAGTAAAAGTTAACCTTTCCCAAACTCAACCTTTGGGACTCCCGTATGCCGTTACCAAGTGAACTGGATGTCCGTTGCTAAGGAATTACATATATCACAGAGTATTTTAGAACAGTGCCCTGCAACTATTGAACATTGATCATTTAAAATGATGAAATGTTGAGATGCTTAACCAATTTTTACGCACTTATTCTTGAGCTGAAAAGTTTGCGTTCCACTCTTTTGATATGCCATGGAATTTTGTATACGATGTTTAAAAGGAGAACGCATAAGGGGTGGACAACAGCTGGATGTGCCTTTACATTAATTAAAGTTATGGAATTTGAAGGAATAAAACTAGCAGTAAAACGTGTATAGAATAGAATGCACACGTTGCTAAAACTGGTAATAAAACTACATTGCAATATTTGGTTACCATATGTTAAGCCTTTGATAGTATCTTCCGCCCTGACTATTGATAGCAACATCGTGTTCATTTCTTTTGAGAGCTTCAGCTATAAATAGTCTCATTACCTCTTTGGATCGAGCAATGTATCAAACCGCACGTATAGGTCATGTCCTGAATTTGTTTGTCTCCTTTACATTAGCAACGGAGGTCACTCGGAAAAAAACCATGTCGGAAATCAATAGATATCGACTCTTGCATGATGCTACACCATTAGGATACTGTCCAGCCTGTGAGGAAAAGGCCCAGAAGTGGGTTGAGCGAATTGCAAAAACGGGAGAGATCAAGACGGACCACGAATCAACCTATGGTCAAACGGTGTTTTCAACGAAAGACAAGGATGCATTAAGTAAAGGAGCAGATTACCTAGGGACCCTGATTGCAGCTACGTGGTATGTAAGAAAGCATTAAACTATTAAAAATGTTTAGGTTAGGAACCGAATCGCTTCTATTATTTATATTTTGCGATGTATATTAAGATGATTGCGCAGTAAAATATGACACTCATGTCATTGTAGTTTTAGCATTCGTAAATGTTCTAGGAATACTCAGGTCACTTTGTTCTCAATCCACTTAAATTTTCAAACCAATACCTTTGAAAATGTTTGCAGTTGTTATTGAAGGGACGCAAATCAATGTTTAATTATGTCGTTATTTTCATTTCCAATACATAGCGAGTATTTTACACAAAAAGACCAAAAGACTTATTTTACATAAACTACTTTAAGGCTTTTTCAGGTTTTTATCAGGTCTTTCCCGAAATCAACAATCTATTTGAAACGCAAATAGACCTAACTTAGTCTATTATAAAGAATGTTGTCCAAGTAGAGTTATCTCGATAACTCTTTTCCATGGTATTACCTATCGGTGTTGTTATTTCATTTGTTGTCAACGAAGACAATGTTTCTGCTGAAAGTTGATGGCGTCTTTTGTAGCAAGAATAATTTATATTAATTTGTTTTTACCGCATAGACTACTATACGTTCTGGCGATTAAGGTTTGATCACATGTTTAATGCTTTAGGGTTTTTCTCTATATCCTGGTCAAAGCCTTGAGAAATGTTTTTGAAAACTAAAGTTCAGCAATTGAAGGAATGTAGAGCTTATTTCTTCCCCATTGATATATTAAAAGTTAAAGTTCTCAACAGTTAAGCAGTTGTTCTCTTCTCTTACGTTAAGTGAAGTACTTTACAATAATTAATAAAGCAATACATTCTATTTGAGTAATTTTATGATAATACTTGATTTATGTAGCTGGTATTAGGGAAATATACCTGCTCGATGTCTAATAATTACCACAATTGTCAGAATGATTGAACGAGATGTTGGTGGTATAAGACCAAACGATTCCTTTCAATCAAGTAGACATGATTAAGTTGAAACTTTTCTATTGACACACTTCAGAAACCTTAGCCAAATATCAATATACAGCAATAATAAGTGTACAAGTACAGGAGTCAATGACAAATTTACTCAACCCAAATTATTTAGAAAGGAGGGTTTTATTTAACACAAATATATACTGATAGCATATGGAACTTTTTGTGTCTTGCTATTTTAATTTTTTTAGGTATTTTGCCCTCATCAATTTTCCTAAGAAAGTATTTTATTGTAATTTTGTGTTTTTCGTACAAGATTATTGATCCGTTTATGTTTTATATTGTTATTTATATTATTGCAAAGTTGTCATCTTTTGCGATCATAGACATTGAAAGGTCTATCTACATTTTTTATTAAAGCTTGGCAATTGCTAATTTTTTTATAGAACATTACTTTTACAAGTCTGTCTTTATTTTGCCTGCAAACATGCATACGCGTTTTTTATCATTTCAAGCATATATAAAGGTACAGCTATTAAGGTTGTAAATATTACATTTCAGTACTTCATAATGATATACAGTGTTAATAATATAAAAGTATTATATTGTGTTATTTTTCATGTTTTATAACTATTTCATGTCAATATTCGTACTAGTACATGCTTCACAATATTAATTCTAAGCATTTAACATAATTGATTAGATCCTCATAAATATTATCCAGTCTGTGGTCGAGGATCTCTGTGTGCTCTCATAGAAATCTACATATTCATTATACAATTAGAATAAAGAGAGATGACAAAGGCTGCTAGATATAAATTGAATTGTTTCGTAATACGCTTAAATCTATATAGGAGTGTTTGAGTACTCTACGTTGATGCTACTTGCAGCCTAACATTATTTTTCATCTAAATTACAGCAAAAAGTAACCCTTTCGCATTTTTATTTTATACAGGTATAACCAGATCAAAAACTACGATTTTGTAAAGTCAGAATTCAAAGGGACTGCTTCAGATTTCTCTCAGCTAGTGTGGGAAAAGAGCGAGGTGCTCGGCTTTGGCTCTGCTACCGCTGCAGACAAAACATTTTATTTTCTGGCATACTACAGTCCAGCTGGTAACAAAGAGAGCATGAGTTTCTATGAAAACGTTAACAAAGTGACTGGAGCTGGAGATGTAGATCCAAAACAATGTAAGATGCCATTTTCATTGATGTCAATTGTTTTGTTTCTCACGACCTTGTTTGCTAACCTTGCTTTTAGCAAAATTAGAAACTATATCTTTGAAAAGCAACAAAGCAACTCCCTACCGTTCCTTGTTGTTTAAGTTGAGAAAGAGGGTATTGAATTTCATACCAGCGTATGTAGAAAGCCTATATTTTCTGGCCAATACATCTCCAATCTATACTGCTCCAAACACATTAAGTGCATCTTATCAAAACCTTAGTTTACCGCGTGCTCATAATATGATCCGATACAAAACCAGAGTTGGAACTCCATTTTTTGAAACACACTTTTCTTTCCCGAAGACGTCATTGATGCTACTGTAAAATTAAAACTTGAAATTCTCCAAAGAAAAAGGAATCGGACCTACGAAATGCCCCTGAAAACTACCGTGGCAGGGGAACGTTTCACTTCGATTTCAAAACGAGGGTAAAAAGATAATAGAAAAGTGCTTTGGCGCTGTAGCTCCTCGCGCAATTTATGTCACTTAAAGCATTGGCAACCGACCACAAAGATCGTGCGTCTTACAGCTCTGTTTTAGTTTACCACTTTTCGAGCCAGTGTGAGGCACAATTTACAATAACACAATTTATTACTATAATCCAGTCCAAATTCTGATTGGCTCTTTTAAACATACAGTTTATAGCTTCGTACGTTTCATTTCGATCATTTCAGACGAGTGTACTCTGAAGAATTGATTGGATTAGTCAACACGTGGACAGGTTAGAAAGGTAGAGAAAATTGTAGCCGAGTTTAAATAGCTCACAAACGCTTAGGACATTGAATATTTTCTTGGTGGTACAGAATTAAAAATTGAAGAAAATAGAGTGCATATTGCAAGTTTATTTTACTGATCAAAACTTGTCGGGGTCGGCTCTTTTCAAGATCGTTACGCAAATATAATACAACACTCAAAATGAGTGTGCGTATTTGCTATAAAAAAAAGACAAGGTTAGGGAAAATATTTTAACTATGACCATCCTAACAACAAAACAACAGTAAGAACAACCTTCCGTTTATTTCATGTCATTTCTTAATAGAAAGCTTGTGGAAATATATGAGCATAACAGATGATAACACATACTTTTACAACTAGTTTTCAGGTTTTCAAAACCTTTTTCCAATTTGCACGTATTCGTAGACTCAGTAGCCATTAAGTTAGAAGCGAAAAATATTAGTATATTTGTATTCATTGATAAAAAAAGGACTCCTGTGTCTGCATTTCGAAAAGTGTTAAGATCTTTTCTTTAGTAACTTGCTCTTGTTCGTAGTCGCAATGGTATACTTTGATTGACGTGTAAATTAAATTTTCGGCTGTCTCTGTTGTACAGTTCAGCCATTGACAATACTACATCCAATGTAGTATTCCATATTTTAACTTCCGGATCTGTTTAAATGGACGACGACGGTCTCATAAGCAAACATTTTTGTTTCAACTTTACACTAACCTGTGTCATGACTTGCTTCTTTGTTGTCGCTTTTAAATTATTATTTTTTAAAAAAGCTTAATCTTGAATAACCAAATTTTATAATTATGAAGTCACCACAAAGATTTTGTTTAACATAGGAAATATTGCTGTCTTACATCAGTAAATGTGCATGTGTAATATTTGGTTCATTTTACCTACGATCAGTGCACTCACTTGCTTTGCTAAGTCCCACAATTATATCAGTAATATTCTCTCCAACGTCTTAAGTTTTGATCCACGTTTTCTGTACCCTAGAGGTACCATAATCATTACTTCAAATTTGTGCTTTACACCATGTTTCCAAGTATCAATAATAACAAAAATAGATTCAATAAGATTGTTATAAACGATTCTGAATCTTCACATGCTATGCAACGTTTGTGTAAGCTGTTAGTTACGCTGCCTTATTTCAAGTAATACTTGATATACGATGGCCATAGAAAGGTCGTATTAGTATAAACAGACCCTGTTGATTTAAACCATGTGTTACAAAAAGAACTCAAGCAACTATTCTCGACATAAAGTAAAATTTGTAAGAGTCAATAAAGAATCAAATCAATGTCCCCTCATTAAATCTAGACGGCTATTATTTTCATATCTAACTTATCTAACAGCCTTGGATTTTTGTTTACTTACTCGTATTTTAATAACAATGCCCGATTCAAGAAAAAGCTAAAGTTCAAAATCACTATAGGTTGAGAGTAACAGACGCCGAAGCCCACTGAAAGCAGAAATCGTTGATATTTAAAATATCGTTGATACTTTCTACTTTCAATGAGCTTTGGATAGTATCATGGGTCAGATGACAGTCCTTCCTTTGTCATGTCACGTGGTGCAGAAAGGCTGGTCTCCAATTGCATGGAGCTGGATGTCGATGTCCACCGGTGGTTGATTGGGAGCTGATATGGCGACTGGCCCTGGTTTGATCCTTGGTTGTTACATATTTGCTGTTTCCCTAGTGTTCTTTTTAGGACAATTAAAAGAGCGATCCATTGCTTTAAGAGAAGCTCATGAATGCAATGTATCACATTAGATACCGACAAATGTCTTAATTTTAATATCAATAAATAAATGCCTATTTTTATATTTCTTAGTGAAATGTCCAGAGGAATGGGTTCAAAATGAAAGCAATTGCTACAAGTTCTTTAAAGATCCAATGACATGGAACGACGCTTCCGACCATTGCAATGTTTTAAAAGGGTCGTTGACATCGATCGAGACACCCTTTGAAAATTTTTATATCAAAGGTAAGTAGTTATAGTAAGTAGTCAGTAGACATGTCTAAATTTCATATATTATTTTTCGAATTTGTAGAGACAGGGGTGATAGTTAGTCTTTATGAGAACCCGAGTATTACCAAGTCGCTGTAAGTTTTATAATTAATAATATTATTCTTGCTACATTAGACATTCCAAAGATTAAAGTTCATTTAACAACTGGTTTACTAGCAATATGGCAAAAGGGCATAATACGATTAACTTTCTCTTTTTTCCCCAAATCTGATCGTCATTATGTATGAAGAGTCTAAAACATTATTACCTTCATTAGATTTAGTTTTTCTGGTTTTGTTTCACTAACTTGTGGAGAATGTTTTAAATGGTGGCAGGCGCAAATTAGCGAATCAAGTTGATGAAATGATGTTTACCATTATTCATGACTAGTTAAATTGTATGAGTTTAACAGAGAAACGTCAGTCTCTTTCCATGTTGATTTAATTCACATTTTTACCTTACGATATGTAGAAATTCCTTTTCCTTGTACTGTTTAGCAAAACTTAGCGAAAACAATGCCAAAGAAGCTTGGTTTGGTTTATCTGACTGGGCATCCAAGGGAACCTACCAATTTGTTGATGGGAGTCCGTTCGTCTATTCTGACTGGAGCTATGATGCGTATGTCTGGTTGTTTACTCATCAAAATGAGGCCAGAGGAAAATGCATTTCCCTTAATGGGACAAATGGATGGGTTTACCGTAGCTGTGATGTGAAGCTTCCATTTTTGTGTAAAATAAGACCGGATGGTAAGGTTAATTTTGATACTTAAATAAATAAATATTATGCAAGATGTCATTATAAATATTAGCCACTTATTTTAAATTTATTTTTAGCCACCTTTATAAAATTCATAAAATGCATTAGTAGCCATATTAGCATTAATTTAAAGCCATTGTTGTTATTTAAATAAACAGAAGATACATGGGGTAGTATTTCCATCGAAAGCATAATATTTGGGGGTACAATTTGAAATGTCGAAAAGTTTGCAATATTTTAATTTATTAATTACACTTAATAAGTACTTTGACATTAACCCATATTATCCCAAGCATGTATAAAATGGATCAAAATTTATAAATCTCTCAGAAATTACTTAGTATGGTGTA
>JAAAKM020004649.1:0-11566 GCA_010016025.2 Alatinidae sp. Z8VKAUB7J3 | reverse complement strand
AACCACCAAACAGGCTAACTAATAAATAAAGGGCAGCTGGGGCGTCCAAGGGCAACGCCCCTCAATTTAAGCTACCGGGCAGAGAAGCAAGCCATAAAGCAGGCTCAACTGCCAAGTAGGACTGCCTCTCGCGGATTATGGAAAGCATCTGTCATCAATGAGAACAGATACTACATCCATTCCTTGCCGAGAGGCCGAGAAGCGATCCGGTCGTCGGCACTGTAAAAGAACTAGAGAGAAACATCCTCGCATTGCAAGTCAGTTTTAGCACAGTCGTCGAAAGCAAAAGAAGAATATTTAAACACGGAAACAGTATTAGTTTTAGGAAGGCAACGACTACTCTGTTCCAAGTAATAGGATAGTAAACTCACAAATTCATGCCTTGTGTTGGCTGCCATTCTTTCTTCTCTCTTAAGCTTTAACTTTTTCTTCAGGATTCTCAGCATAAACTTTTTATTCGTAACTTGTAATAGATACCATTTATTTGTTTCAGCAAATCCTTTCATTTTCACTCTAAATACCTTGTTGTGTTTGAACGTCTTTCCTTCTCTTTCTGCTCTCCTTGTTTCAGTTTCGTTACTTCATTTTATCCTCTTCTTGTTAATTTGATATGCTTATTTCAAGTTCATTTCCTTCCTATGTTGTTTTCTCTCTTCTCCTGTCTCTGCTTTTATCTCTTCTTCTCTTTCTTCCTCTTTCTCTTCCTCTCTCTTTTTTTGTCTGTAACGGTACATTTCTTTAATTTTCAATTTCTAATTTTTCTTATTCATTTAATCTATTGAGGTCCAAATGCAAAGGCATTCTCGTGCCGCAGGATGTTGACTCCGAACGTCACCATATTCCCATATTTATATATATCTTTAAAGTGCTTCTTTTCTTGCACGCGGTACACTTTGAGAAGCACAATCTTACCTAAATAATAGCCTTGTGAGAGTTATGCGTCTTCAAGTATTAGCTTAGTGATACGTCATTTTTTAAGTCCAGGAAACCGGTATTACTTGTTGAGACTCAATAATACTTATGTATATATTTGAGTTAATAAAGGTAATAGGTTGTTTAGTCTGAAAACCTTTAAAATTACTATTTGTTTGTACGTACAAATGAGTCCAACACTTCAACGTAATGGTTCTTAATTATTGCAAAATTATATATACTCTTAAAGTGGTAAAAAAAAATTCCCCTCTTCCTGGCATCTCTTTTTTTTGTCTTCCGGCATATTCCCTATAAATCAGGGGTTGCTTCCGCGGATGCTTTGTCTACATTTTATCCTATCTTGAGCTTCCCTCTCTGTTGCACACATGGCCCTCATATCCTGCTTTTTTAGGTCCAAAAACGTACGTTTTGGCCTTCCTCTTTTTGTTTTCTGTGGCCACTATATATCAGTCTCCTTCAAAAGTACGCATCCTCCGTTATCATCACATGCCTGAACGATCTCAGTCTAGCCATCCTAAATTTCACTCCTTGCATTTTAACTAGCGGCAATAACTGGTATTTGAAATAAGCTTGTTGTCAATGAGCCAGAAACACCAAATTATGAAATGTGGAACACCTTCTTTCTCTCCTATATTTGCCAGTCTCCCTTGTATGCAATAGCAAGATACGGTTAGACATATACCACCTTTTATCCTAATGAGGTATTTTATATTCACATCAGTAATATGCCATTTTAAATGTAGAACCCGATGTTTAGAAAGGACAGCTACCATGCTAACAATAAATAGCCAACATTCAATATATATATTGAAATCCGAAATAAATACAAAGTAATTAGAAGGCATTGACATTATTTGGGGAAGGTGTAAAAATGCATTCGTCTTCTCTTTTGATAGAGTTTAAAAAAGTGTTACTATAAAGACAAATTTAATTTGGCAAGAGTATTGCATTATGTAAATCCTGCCTATCTATATTTTTTCAGTAATTCATAATGAGATGGAAAAGATCCAGCGATGGAACAGTAAGATTCAAATTGTTTGGAAGATGGGGACGGAGAGATAGTTATCATGAAGAAGTCAAAGAAGAAACGGTAAGGAGTTTCAACGGCATCCTCTTTCTTAAAGCCATGAGCCACACTATGATGTAAATACAATTGTATAAGTCTGATTGGGTAATTCCTGAGTACTTTGCAGTTGCAAATTGTATAAGCATTTGGAGCAGTAGGTTTGAAGGTGGAAATGGTGAAAGGAAACCAGGGCATTGGTGTACCAATGGTTAGGACATACAACAACTATTTTCAATTGTAAAAGTAATAAAACAAACAATGATCAGCATTTAAAATAACACGTTAGGATTTTGGATGTAAGATAATCATAGATTTCCACAATGATAAATGTAAATACATAATTATAAAATTCGACCAAGAATCTCATACTTAATTACGGGAAGCTCCCAATGAAAAAATTAGGGGGCGGGCCTTTTGAGAATTTTCTGGAACATAATAAATACTTAAGAACTATTTAGGGCCCTAGAATGAGTAAATGTTTTTAGTAGTCCAAGTACAGGTCTACTGTATTTACAACTGTAGTGATACGGATTTGAGAAGCTGAAATATATGAAAAACATAGAGGAAGTAGTGAAAAACCTTTTTCTGCTTTTGCTGAAATTCACACCCTTCTCCACCACTTCTCCTACTCTTGTAACTGGCGGACTTACTTTCTAATATTTGGCTATCAAAATCAACAACCTACTTGTCACAGATCTTCATGTTTAAAACCATATGAAGCATTAAGAAGAGATTTCTCTCCGAACCCTAAAATTGGTTTATAAGCTATTACACTTATCAAATTCTTCTCAAATCACTGATGTATTTAATATTTTCTGGACGTAGCCTAGTCTTTATGATCGATGATAATTTGAAACGTTTAGATAAACTCAAGAGTACACGAGGTCCTCTTAATACCATGTATATTAGAAACGTTAATTGCTTGCAAATATAAATTTTATGTGCATCTTCTGGATTTACATTGATATTACGAATTCGGAAAGGGTAGATTTTAGTATTCTGTAGGGAATTAAGTTCGTGTCTGTGATGTAAATGCGTAGATAATCATATTATAGGCTTCGATTTCCAAGTCCTATTTGCCTAATCTCTTTATTCTGTTGAGAGTATGGACCTTGAGTATCAAGGCTTGAGCAATTGTTGTAAGTGTGTGTGTGGGGGGTTTGGGGGCGGGGGTGGGGGGTGGGGGGATATAGAGGCAGATGAAAGATGGTATGTTATTGGTGTTACGGTTACATGAATTCCTCTTGGAACTAGGAGAGTTACACAATTATTTTGGAAATGTTTGTTATGTCTTATTACGATAGAAAGATTTATTGTGGTCGAAGCAGATAAGCAAATTTCATATTTCTCCCACTTTTATAACATGAAAAAATTTCAGCTCTTGAGCAAGTTAAGGCTTCATTGCTTTCTAAGGAGCTAAGTAAAATGTATCTTCACAGATGAATACGGACTTCAATTAGGCCTGCATTAAAGCATCTAAAAAATGGCTTGTGTATTAAAAATGAAGTTCATTTATTACAAATACATCAGTGAGCTTTATACTATCACCTAAAATCCAGTATTAGGAGCTATTCAAAAATTACACAACTCTTAAATTAAATATTTCTTATCATCTCACACCCCTCGTAAAACAAAATAATATTGTACCAGTTATCCCCATTCTTACGTAAGATTTTGAATCCAAAGGTTCTCTAACCAACATTAAAGCTATTTATGCTTTTTATGCGAAGAGATTGTTAAAAGAAGATACTGCAAGGCCAACGTTTAGCACACTAGATGATATTTTTGGAACATTAATTATATGGGACGTCAGTGCCATGCATGAAGTTTTTTTCTAAACAATTAAAACGTGACGCGAAAAATTATGGGCTATAACATATAATAAAAGATATAGTTCTCTAGGAAGGGGGATGCCTTTTTCATGCACATGAGAGGAAATTGCAAATGTCAAAAATTCATTGTCGTCTATGCACAAAAGAGCTTCAACCATCCCTCAACGTTATTGTAACAGTCTATAGCAAGAAGGGCGTACCCACCCACCCCTGAGACGTTTAGGATTTCCTTTAATTGCTATGCACCATGTACAGCAAAAATGGTAGGCAAAAATTTATCATTAACAAAACTTGACTGCTGTTTATCTGTGCATGGAGTTTGTCGACCAAAGAAGAAAAAGTACATGGTGTTACTTCTAATTACTGATGCTCACAGAAAATAATGAAGATATATAACTTTAATTGTATGGTGCATTTACAGCCGATTTAGTTCTTTTAAGCAGGAAACAGCCAGAGGCAATTAATTTTCTTAGATGATAATATCATTCTTTTTTAGGCTAAAAAGAAGGGTGGAATATTTGCATTTCTGGTGAGGAGATCAAAGAACGAAACAGACAAAAGGAAGCCAACTTTAACGGAGTCAGAGGAGCATCTGGACGCATGGACAAGAAGACGGGATGAATACCCAGGGCGTAGGCACGTGTCTATGGATCATAACCCCAACGATTGGAACGAGGTACCCTACGATACAACAGAGAAAACAAGAATACTGAAAGATGTGAAAACTAGGAAGGCGGAGTCCAGACATCTGACCTGTTTGGGTAAAAACAACGAAGAGGAAAACGTATGGAAAACAAGACTATTAAAACAGGAAGGAGACATCGAAAATCTAACCGGAGTAATAAATCATCTGCGAGGGCAGCTCGGAAAGAAAAACGCCGAATGCTTGGAGCTTCGACGCGACATGGAGAGAATGGAGCCACTGCGGCAGAAAAGCAAAAGCAGAAGCAGTATCATATCTCAAGATGAATCTTTTCAAACTGTCATATTCCCTGGCCAGGCTATACGGCGATCAAGTCTTCAGATTGCGAGACGTCGGGGTGATACTCCAGTTGTATGCACCTCACTGAAAACAAGGCATACAGCAACACAAACCGAGGTTGGAGGTACAACTGATGATATGTGCCCTAATGAGAGTTGTAAAATTCAGCTCCTGAAGATAAAACGTGAAAGCAATTCACTTAAGATGCAGTTGGCTGAGGGAGAGGATATCATTCTTGGACTTGAGCTGGACCATGATGCTCTTCGAAAATACCTCACTCAAACGGAACTAAAGTTGCAACGCACAGAAGAAGAAGTCGTTACTCTCAAAAGAAGTTTAGGAGATCAAGAAAAGCATTATAATAAAGTTACTTCTGGATACGACGACAGAATAAACTCCCTTAAGGTCCAAAATGATAAACTTAACAGTAAATTACTGTCCCTGATGAACAGAAGCAATCGAACATCCTCTGAGTGCATCGCCAATAAAAGAGAGGTGGGTGTTCAAGTAGTTACGCAAGTCTCTTTGACAGACGGAAATATGTTTGCTACTGGTACAAACTACAATGACCAAGGTGTTAAACCAAGACGTGGACGACAAGTGCCAACACCAGTAACAATGTTTGGACGGTACGATAAAGACCGAGCAGCAGCACGGCGAGCTCAATGTACACCCTACAGAGGTGTCAAGGGACAGTTTAGTAACATCAACCAAGCGAGGGAAACAAAAAATATAACCGGAAATAAGGAAAATCAATGTGTATCAACTGACGATAGTTTGGAGTATGAGATGAGACGTCGAAATAGAATGCCAAGAAAATCCGACATACTGGAGAGGGAAGACTCTGGCCTTGAAACAGATCGCTCTTGCATATCTGCTGAGAATGACCATTACGCACGCAGGAAGATGTCTGGGGTTCTTAATGAACCATATTGTCCGACAGAACAAGTGCTTCACGAGGAGACTCGTACTGCAAGTAACAACACCATTGATGACCAATGCCAACGTCCTCGGCAAGGTGTTGAGAACGAGAGTGACTGGAGAAAAGATATTATGTTACAACTGAATTATCTGGAAAGCTTTATTGAAAGGAAACAAGGTTCGTCTAATCAAGAAAAAACAAAGCGGTTGGAGAGACGGAGAACTGTTGCTGGAGGCAGGGCGATGGGACAGTCACAACAAATAAGTTATCGTCAAAGTTGGCATGAGCAGAGTGTGTATCATAATGATGTACCGCGTCCTGCAATTAACCGACAACGTACGAAAACACCTTCAGGCACATCACATTTGAGAGCTGCATCAACAGAGAGCACTGACGAGGAAAATGGTCATTACCATTATTAGCAGGATAGCACGAGGACACTTCTTGGGCATCACTGTTTCACGATGTGCATCAACTTTTAAAAAGCACCGAGGATGTTTGAAACATCTCAATTTTGTACACAAGTTGTTCCTTGTTTTCTCATCAAAAGATGATTACTGCTGCTTTTAAGTTATTGCAGGCTCTTTTCTCGAATCTACTAGCCTGTTCATCTGCTTATTTAGTCAGAAGGTATTAACAGAGAAATTCAACCTAGTTGATCGTCTCTGGTGGCAAATGTAAATTGAGTAAAGTAATAGAGGGGAAGATTTTATGGCTGTCACCACAACCTCGTTTTGTTGAGAAATTGTGATAATAATTAAGCAAAGAAAGATGTTTTTGCAAATAAGTATTGGCGTAACTGTCGTATATGTCGCGTAGATCCACGATCTTTTACAAGCACACATTTGGATTAAGAAATATCAATTCAAAACTCGCTTCTGCACATGTAAAAACATATGTCAGGAGACGAAACTTCTACTTATCATAAAAATGAAATAGTAAAGCCATCACACTGTCAACTTGATAGGTAAGAATATATAACAATAATGATCAATGCTGTCGACAGAAAAGATTGCGCAGTCTTTCGTTCCGTGTTAAGGTTGACATTCCGATTCGAGGACCGATTTCAAAAGAAAAGGTGGCATAAGAAATGAGAATGAGTTTCCACCAAATTATTAAGACGCTGCTGTTATTAGGTTTCGAAGTTTGCAGATAATCCAAAATGGAATCACTTTTAGAATAGAGCAAAGCGTACTTGTTGATGTACCGTATTTATACAAAAGATACCATAGATAAGTTCTGTGGTATAGTAATTTAAATATATGATGTCAAATTTTCTCACCTTCTCAGCAATATACCCTTTTTTGAAGCCATGAGCTGAGTGATTATGTCTTCTATATTGAATTTGTACAGATGGGTAGTCTAATTAGAACTTTTCTGAGTACTGCCATGTTCCAAATAGTAGGAGGGTTCCATAACAGCAGCTTTTAGAACGTTTTGTCTTTTCATGATAGTTATTCACCGAGGGTGACTATGTCATCTAAAGACTACAGCTATCATTACCAACTGTAAATTAAGCATGTATTAGACCTGTTACTGATGTATCTTGCCCATCTACGGGCCATTTTATCTATAATCTGAAAAGCCTTACTGACTGATAGAGGCGCGTAAAATGTTAAAACTGTTATTGTAGGTGTATAATCCTTTATATGACACCCTAACTGGGTACATTTTCTAATGTCCTTCAGTTTTGACCCGGGGGGGGGGGGTATCTGACCGTGGAAATGAATTGTTTGTTACAATACCATTTATAGTAGCAAAAGATATTTGTAGTTTAGTTGAGTAAAGTAGCTGTTCAATAAATCAGTTTCATGCTTGGTACCTCTTATCAAAAGGAGACTTACGATTGATATAATATGAGTAAGATATGTCACATTTTCTATCAAAGATATCCATATAGGAAGCAAAGAGGAATATTGTTGCTAACTAGATTACCGGGCAACATGTAAGCAGTAGTTGCAGAAATACGTAATAGTTCATACTGTAAATAGAATATTAGAAATAATTAGAAATTTCTGGCTCCACCTTTGTTGTGAAATCTTGATGCCATTACACCTCAAGTCCAAAAGCATTACTTGCGTCTTAGTACATGCTGTACTGCTCCTGTCTACCATATACTAGTAGAAAGAAATCGGTTCCCTTGTCTCAACTTAGATAAATTAAACAACGATCTCTGGATCCTTTGTAAATCTATCAAAGACTACAGGTCCCTTTGACTATTCTAGGTATGATAAGGCTTTTTTTAGCCTCACCGAGAGGGCTTATGTAACATTAAGGTGCCTTTCTGCTTTCCAGCCCCTCACTGATGTGAGACTCTACCGATTACGTGTCTACATCAATCTGAATTCAGCAAGTATTCCCGCAACACAATGGCTATTGTTGATCACAGAAATAATTTCATTCGAAATCAATTAAAAGGCGCATATTGAAAACCTCCTTAGATGCTCAAGTTCCCAGTGTATGATATATCGTACGTTTTGCAACTTACATACTTTTGGACATCGATTGCGGAGCCAAAAGGGATATAAAATCACAGCTTTTGTACCGCTGACAGGAGCAGCAACATTGAAATACTAATGTGGGATGATTAATAACGGTTATATATTTCAAAATATAATTTCATTTTAATGTTTTTTTGTGGAAGCGAAAGTATCTTGGTGCTACTTAAGTTAGGTTCTATTGCTCCACGTAAAATATCTGCATGTTTTAGAATAAATGCATCGTAAAAGGATGGGGTCAATAATTTTCTGGTAGTCTAGTGTTGCTCACGTTTTAGTTTTATAGTAGTTTTTTCACATCGTTAACTCACAGCGTTCCTCTTGTCAACTTGTGAAAGGAAGTAACAGTAGAGCGCACGCCACGAAAGCGCGGGTTTCGAGTTCGATGCGCGGTGGTGACATATTTTCTATTTCTCTAGCGTTCTTTATAAATGAAAGAAAATAAGCAGACATCTAAATAAAAAAGCAGGGCTAGTTTTCAAACGTCCTCAATGCATGTTAGTTATACAAATCAGTAATAATGTGATAAAGTATTTAACTATACCTGCTTTTTGTTGTCGCTCCCATAGATGGGGATGACCTAGTAGGCCCGCGGCACTTTGACGTGCTATAACCTTGTCTTGATTGATGCAAAGGGAATCATTTCTGTGAGGATTGGAGTTAAACTTTTTCACAACTGATTATTAAAACGTTTTCGCGTAGCAGGTATCATATGACGCAATAAAATGTTGGGCAAAATTTTCATTTGTCAAATACTCATAAGCCAAGACTTTTAAACCTAGGATAGTCATTATCGCATCATTACGATAGAGTTGATGTATATAATAGACGGCATGTACTTGGTCTTGTTATGTAATTCTCAAGTGAATTAATAGATTCATTGTCAGATACGTTTGTAACAAGGCTAAGAGTCATAGCCCCAGAATCCAACATCTTGGGGAAGCATTAAAGATACACTAGCCAAAGCCTGAGACTTTATTTTCATTTAATATATGTCTTTGTGGAGTAATCTAAGTCGCAAGTCTGTGATTTATTAACGGAATCGACGTACTTTTCGTGAAGAGTTTTTCCTGATAAATTATCACAGCTTGTTTATCAGAGAGGATACTTGAGTAAACAATATATCTTGCTACAGCAAACAACACATGAAGGAAAATAAGGATTTAGAGACACCAAAATTATCTGCCACTAGTTATGTTATGTGAATGTAAACTCAGATTTTGCAGTCAATGACTGAACGAAATTCGTTGTTTTCTGAAAACTCTTGTTATTAACTTAAGTTATCTGTTGCTCTTTAAATAATAGTGAAGAGATTCTAAAATCACTTTGGAACATTATGTGTACTTGAATATTTGTCACTAGCTTAAGTATTGTTAGTAGTCATACTTCATGTGCAAAATTGTCACTTTTCCTAATACAGATGATTTTGAAAGTTGATTCTATTTATTTACTTAACAAGTTGCTTAGCACAGCCACGTAGGGCACAATAGAAATGTATTTATTAATTGCCTCTGATCGGAATAAGTGTATTGCAGTAAATGTCAGAATAATAGAATGGGTACATATTATCCAACCAGTCTCCTCCCTGTTTTCATCCTCATTTAACAAAAATTTGTTTTCTTGATATAACATTATAGAAGGAAGCTGCAATTTTGTGAGATGTTGAATAATTGCGTGTTGCCATTGAGATATTGAGATATAGATTTTCGCATCCGTGGTTTGAGTTTAATTTTAATATCGCCTGAGCCGTAGTTTTAGCCAGGGGCGGTTTTCTGATGTGTGAGGCCCCGGGCACTTTTCCAACGCGGGGCCCTATTAAGGATATGTATATTTGCCAATATCTCGCCCAATATAGCTCACATAATATGGCGCTTTCACAGTGCCTATCGTGTGTAATGATTCTTATATGCAATCACTTTTATTTGTGTGGTTAGTTGTGGTTCCTCATCTTTTCTCAAATTACTGAAAAAGCTTTTTGGAAAAAGGAGAGATCGAGGTAAAAAAATGTTCTGAGGTGATAGCGCAGGCCCCTCTTGAGCGTGGGGCCCTGGGCTACGGCACTGTCGGCCATACCCTTAAACCGCACCTGGCTTTAGCTACCAGATACGCGATAAGAGGGTGCTGGTCGACCGAGGTCTCAGGTAGGACAGATGTTTCCTATAACTAGTAGCGCACGTAGCCCTGCAAGTGCTCTGTAGTAATCTTGGATAGTTCGCGAAACAAACGACTTATTTTGTAAACTGGAAAGTTTTCTCGTACGGCTACTCATCAGGACCTTATGTCATAACGCAATGGGAAACAGTATTCCAAACGAATGTTTTGGGCGTCAAAATTCTTTTCAAATTTCCTTCATTTCTAAGACCTCCAAAACTCTTTAAGTGGTTAATTTGGATACGTACCAAAGACAATCTCTCCAGATAATCTTGGGTAAGGAACAAATTCAGTGCCATCGGCCGCCACTCCCCCGATCTTCCTTTCGTTACTACTACGTTTTGATACCTTTATGATATCTTCCTGGAACGCAAAACCAGTCACTATATCACGAGGTTATTTAGTGTATTTGGAAGCAATCCATTACAACTGCAAAAGTTTTTTAAAACGGAACGTTGCGACTAACGTGACTTACAAACTTCAATGCGCAGGCCTCTGTTTTGGCCACTTGCTCTCCAATGTGTATGTCTTCGCTATCCAGGGCGGTTTCCAGCACTTCGCTCGGCAGTTGCAAGTGACAGTCCAGTGTCTTGTCTGATCATATCTGTCCATCTTTTTTTTGACGATCTGATAAACGTTTCTTGGGGAAACCTTGCTTGTAAGCTTGGTATACCGGTTATTCGGTAGGTTTACAGCAAACATA
The DNA here is from genome assembly GCA_010016025.2 of Alatinidae sp. Z8VKAUB7J3. Classification (NCBI taxonomy): domain Eukaryota; kingdom Metazoa; phylum Cnidaria; class Cubozoa; order Carybdeida; family Alatinidae; species Alatinidae sp. Z8VKAUB7J3. Next base: position 479 of record JAAAKM020004649.1, on the reverse strand, counting down.
TCCAAACCATCTAAACCTCCTTTCACAAATGCTGTCAGTTTCTCCGAAAGGAACCTTATATTTAACCCTATTCCCAACAAGGTCTGATGAGCCTTGATATCACCAGGGGGGGGGGTTAAAATTACCCCCCTTGCTTAAAATTTGTTTGAAGACGTTTTGGATCACAGAACTTAGCACACATGTATAAAAATGAAAGTTTATCACGTGATTCTGTGATGACGTCATCATTCACAAAAATGGTCATTTATCGTCTTGTGAGCTCTGAAAGCCACTTTTCTGCACATAGTAAGAATTTACATGCTTTTTTGGTCCTTGTTGTTATATCTTTCCCTCAAAAGGATGCTTGTTTTAAAAAGCAATGCTTATTTGGGTCAACAATGAATTTTGATGGGGCTCCCAAACCACATCATCATTGAGATTTTTGATCATTTTCATAAAATTTGATCATAAAATCTTTGAAGGAGTTCATCTTGCATTAG
>JAAAKM020004648.1:0-11567 GCA_010016025.2 Alatinidae sp. Z8VKAUB7J3 | reverse complement strand
ATAAACAATGACATCATAGCTCGTCACCAACCCCACAGCAGGATTTATTCATTGCCAAACCTCGCGTACACGTTTTTCTTCTATAAGCAACTTCATTTTCGGGGTCAGGCCTCGAGTTGCTTAGCAACTTCCCAAATCAGGCCCGGAGTTGCTTAAGTAGTTGCTTAGGTATCACTGCAGGTTTCTTTGTAATGATGGTCAGATCTTTGACCTCTTTGCTTGACACATTATCAACAGTGTGATATTTGTTATACATCAACAGTTTGTAATCTATTCTTAATGAAAAATATTTCTTGATTTGTTTTTCCGGCGTTTTAAAAATTGTCCCTCCTGAAGTTGAGACCTCGAGTTGCTTAGATTGTTACTTAGATTTTGGCCCAAATCGAGGCCTCACACAAAAGCAACTGAGTTGGTTGAGAATGAAACAGTTTGTTTTTATCTGATCTGACCGTATCATGCTCAAATCTGGACTTGCTGGCCGATAAATGAGGGAAGTAAACAAGTTCCTGTGCGAAAAATCTCTCATCTGGCAATTTAGTTGGCTAATCGGCTAATCGTTGTCGTTCGAATGACAAGCTGGCTGGATCCGTGCATCCTTTTTAGTTCCTGGACAGTTAGGGGGCGTCAGAATGAACTCTGCAATTCTAGGAAATTCAAAAATGGGGAGCTACAAATCACTTAAAGACTGAAAAGTTTCGAAACTGGTAAATAGCTGTCATTAAGGTCCAATTGATAACTCATTTGCACAGCAAGTTATCATACTCTTTATTGGGGCCAGTAATTTTGGATCTTTCGAAACAAGACATCAGAAATTTTACACAAAATGTTGTCAATCACGTGTCGGGTTCAGGGGAGGTCAATGGGACCTTGACCCAGAGTGATGGGTAAACCACGCACTACATAAAGCTACGAAATTGCAAATAAAATAACTAGGCAATTTGAAAGGATACTGACTCCGCATAGTTCCTAGTTCATGCCTTTAACATTCCCTTACCCTCTCTTCTCATTGCATTATTTTACTTTAAATGGGGGAGGGGGGGGAGGGGGATAAATGACGTATTACTATATATGTGCATTACGTAGAATATTCGTACTGATATGTTTTCTTACATGCACGTTTTGAAACGTGGGCAGGCCGCAATAACCCTGTGGATGAGCAAGTTGACGGTTGCAAAAATAATAGATTTGGAATACCTTTTGGGAGGGAAGTGAGTTTCGGATTGGTGTAGCATCTCTTTATTTATCAATTTTTGGCATGTTTGAAAACTAAGCAATGACAGGTTAAACCTGTGACTCCGATATTAGAACTATGCTACATTTTCTCATTTCACCCTTTTTATAAAATAGGAAGCAGGAAACCTGGACCAGTTAGTAGTCTGTTCTCTGGTTAAAAATTTCTCAACCTCTTCAGATCTTCAGCATTAGAAGGGGGGGGGGGAGGGGGAAGTGAGAAATTAATGGGACATACATTCTCATCTTTGGTCTGTTCTTAAGACCTTAAAGAAGGGCACTTAGACGAATATTTGATTCTGGGCAAAATCCAAGGTATGTTTCTGGTAACATGGTTTACATAAGAAAAAGAACTGTAGAATTTCATTTCTGAAGAATCAATGTGATTGAAATCCGTTTCTGTCATAGGCTGTGTTAATATGAAACTGTTTTTCGGGTAATGTTTGAGCATATCCATTGAATGGGAAAACAATTGCAGGGACTTTCCACAACATACGGCCCTACCTGTACCTCCCCCAATATTTGAGAGTAGGTTGTCACCCCCAACCTTTAGTAAAGGTCTGCTTACAGCTTATCCCCACATATTGGAAGCGATTAGATTAAAGGAGACAGGGAATTAAAGACTATGTGCGTAGTTACTACCATATGCTAACCTTCTTACAGTTTTATTGCCAATAATGTTTGCTGTTTGCAATGCTGCCACAGACGTCATTCAAACAAATAATTAAAGAGCAGTCGGCATTTGGGTGATTTGCACAACGGATGTCAGCCATATTCGATAGATTCTAACGATTTGATTGGTCAAATAGCAGAAAGGCGTGTTTTGATTGGTTAATATTGATGAGAATGCGGAAAGGATGTGGCGAAAGAAGAATGCTACTGTGCTTGAAACGTGAAGGTCATCACTTGAACGTGTTTAAGAAATTGAATGTATTTATCACTTCCAGTGAACTTGTTATTATGAGTAGTTTAATCACTAGGAAAGACTATTTATTTTATTGATAGATTGGACAGTTACCCATTATTTACAAATACACATGAAGCGTCTAATGGATCTTGTAGATTTGAACTTGTATCATGGAATCCTGCGTCTTTTATTAGTCTGTCTGATAGGTAAGTCAATGTACATACATTTCCCATTGAATTATCAAGATGTAGTTGTTTGAAGGATATGGGAAGCCATTTTTTATTTTAGGGAAGCCTGAACATGCTTATTAGTCGCGAAGTTTATCAGACGGCGATAAACGAACTGCGAAAGGTGTAGCTTATTTCGTTGACGAAGTGCAGCAGATGTGTGGAAAATGTTCTTATTGATATTTCTTGACTTTGGTCGAAGAATAAGGAAGCAGATGTTTTCATACAATTTTCAATACTCGTAACATAATTGCCTGATTCTTTTTCTAGGAAAAGGAGATATTTTGGTGATTTTTATTGACTTGTTAATGCGACTGTCAACAGTGGGAGTCGTAATGAGTGAAACAACGTCTAAAAATATTTTGATTATGTGAAGCTCCTTATATCGAGTTTTCCCGTTCAAAGCAGGCCACTGTATCTCAAGATTGGTAGCCTTTCAAAGTTTTATGTTTTTTTTTCCAGTTAATTTATGATTTAAGATAATTTACACACTATTCTTCCTACCAGTCGAACTTTCACAATCGGTAATCAGCATGTGTCGATCGTTTTGTTGACAGATATTATAAAAGCACTGTTCACACATTGAGAAGAAAAACAGCTCCATCGCAAAATTGGTGTTTAATATGAGTGCACCAGAGAGTACCACTCCAGGAGATATTAAGGAACGTTGACATATTTTAATAACTGTGAAACAAGGGACTACTTGGGAAGATCCTTGAAAAAAAATTGAGTTTGATGTGATTTTCCTATATTGGACCACTCGAGGGGATACAGAGAATCTCGACTGTGACAAACTGATTTGCAATAACTTTAGATTGTTTTATTGGTACGAACATATTCGCTAGCCTTGTCGATTATTTAAAGATCTTATCTCACCCTGGATAGATTATTAAACTTTAAATATATGTACGATGGCGTCCTTTATGATGCCAAAAAGAGTTTATTGCACTCCCTAATCAAGGGAGTTTCGATGGCACCCCATTAGCCCCCGGCGCACAATATGGGTTAGGGTAACATACGAAACCATGAGTTAGCACTGTTTATCACTAGCAACGGATGTTACTTTCAAAAATCACGGTTTATTCACGAAGGATATCTATTTTACTCATGTTCGTGGAGTCAAATAACCGATGCTGACTAGTAGGGTGCCTTTGGTTTTGCCTTGCCTTGTGCTTCCTTTGCTCAGTTCTACAACTTTTTGCAACCCTATCCTAATTTCATCGTAGGATTTCTTATAAAATACGTCAAAATTATAAACATGGAGCCCGAGTTTATATTTAACGTACTGACCATTAAACTAGGAATCTTCAATAACCCTTCAATCTGTATCTGAGTGTTGAGCGAGTTACATAGAGGGCTAAGTTGACCAAAATCTAAAGATCTAAAAACTTTCAAAGCATAACAATGTTCAACAACAATTTTGCTAACGAAAGTGGTTATTTCTGTGCATGTGTTGATTTTCTCGTGCATCATCTTGTGGCTGAAAGTACACCCTAACATCCTGAGGATTTCCTACCCTTTATCATCTGGAAGTTATCTAAAACCTCGGTCTGGAATCAACTGTCGTTTGCCTCATTGCTCTACGCATTGACTAACATCCGTTTGTTCAATAACCTGTAGATGTCTATTAACTCACCCCACTCTCTTTGAAATGTTAATTCCTGAGAGTTAATTGCAAACCATCCCAGTATGAATGTTTCCAAATGAGCTGAATTAGTTCTTTTTATATTATTCCATTCATTGTCCAGAGACAGAAAGCCATGTTTCCTAATTTTAATGGCCCTTTTAACAAATGTCTAGGTGTATTTTAAATAGCATCCAGTCATTTCAAAGGCTTGCTCACAAAAAAAATTACTATTACAATCAGAATTCTTTGTGAACGGCATTATCATTGTAATTACTGCCATTTTATTATTGATTATCATCTCCATCATTTTTATCCATTTACTTGTCCACCTCCTCATAATTATCATCACCATCATTATTACTATCACCACCACCATCATCATTGTCATTATTATCATCAACATTATCATCATTGCCATCATCATCATGATCATATGATCATCGTCATCATCATCATCATCATCATCATCATCATCATCATCATCACCACCATCATAGTCATCTTGATCATCATCATGGTCATCATCATTATCATCATGATCATGATCGTCATCATCATCATCATCATCATCATCATTGTCGTTATCATTATCATTATACTCACTATTATCATCATCATTACTATCCTTAATACCATAATTGTCATCATCAGGGTCATCATCATCATCATCATCATCACCATTTTTTGCATTATCATCAAATTTCAGTAATGGTTTTACGGGGATATTAGAGAAATGGAAAGGATCATCTTTTATTCAAACATAGCACCAACACACATGTAGTATCATTGAGCAGAGAGGATTCCTACTTCTTTTTTTTTTTGTAATAAGTATCAGTTCTACCTGTACTACTTGCTTATTTATCATTTTATATACAAAATAACTTTAATATCAGATTCACACATACCTAGGTATAAAGCAGTATTTTTAAGGTTAGTTCTACATGTAACTTCTTTTTTTTTTTCTTGCATCTTCTTATAAGTCTGGTATGGCTGTTTATGATACGATAATCTCTTTTGAAACCACCACAAAATCAACAGGGATATACCATGTAAAGAGGTGGAGATTTTTGCCATTCAGAAATTTACAAGTAAGCTAATTTTGCTGAGGATACAGGTTATCACTGTTTTCTAAAAATTTCAACTATCAGTCTATTATTACAAAGACTAATATTGATAAATTATCTTAGTCTTCAATTAAAATTTCTGAAAACAGTCCAACTCTTAGTTGGCATTTAAAAGATTGGTACTTTAGCCACTTTTCAGACTATTTTTTATGAAATAACAATAGAAATATGTAATAAATGTATATAATGAGGAAGGTGTAGATATGCACCTAGAATTGGTCATATCTGCCTTGTATGACATAGAATTAATAAAAAATGCCCCAGAGTCTTTAAAGACCACTTCATTCTCTTCTTCTTCTGGCAGTGTAGAGTCTGTCTTTCCCCTTCCCAGGGGGTTGGATTGTCAGTTCTCAGACGTTCTCTCCAGGTGTCCCTGTCCTCTGCCAGTTCATTTGTGAGGTTGCAGGTCTGCAAGTCCTCTAAGATGGTGTCCCTCCAGGTCATTCTCGGTCTTCCTCTGCCCACTCTATGGTACCTCCACCGTCTGGGACTGGTATTTATTCATTCATGCTTCACTGCGATGTACATGGCCGAACCAGTAAAAAATTATACAAATTCACAGTGTGGATGTTGATTTTCGAGTCGCATGAAGAGACTTTTAAGGCTTGTAATTAGTCCACATGCTACACAACCATGGACATGACTGGTCAACATTTTGCCATCTTTTCACTTTGAACATTGTTGTTCATTGCATGCATTGAAGTCACTGCATTAGATATTGGTGTACAAGTAAAATGAAAGTGCAATCCAGAAATTCAAGGTTGATATTATCATTATTATTTACTATTTAAAAATTAGAAGTTGTTGTATTCACACATCATATTTCACATATTGTAAGCGTAATACTGAATGGCCATGTCCAGAACTTTTGGCTTGGTAAGCTTAGCCAACTACTGTGTTATATCTTGGGTGTTATTTTGTTTGTGTTTCTGTCATGTAGTTGTTACCATAATAGTCAGATATGCCTATGCAGTGAGTGTCTAAGTGTTTCTGTACAAGGTGAAACTAAGAAAAAAATTCTGAAGTTAAAAAAACCCCTTTTATTGTGCTGATTTCAACATTTCTGTTTTCAACTGTGCATTACAATCATACTGAATGTTCAAAAGAGTAAACTTAGAGAATGGAAGACCATTCCACAGCTTTGGAGAAGCTATGTAAAACAAGTTATCACCAAGGGTGCTAAGAGACTTACATGTAGGAACGTTTAGAATTATACCATTATTTTTTGATCTTAGACTATATCTCCTACGGCTGCTCTTTATGGATATTAAATTTGAAATATAGGTTTGCTTGTTTTGGCAAAGTCAAGAGGTAGTTGGCTATTTTAAAATGTAATAAGGCCTTATAGGCTAGTCGACCCACAATAATGAAAGAGACTTGATTAATTAATGAAATTTTATCAATATTAACTTTAGTCGTTACAACTCCGATACAACGACCTTTGAATATTTTAAAGCTTTTAAATAATAATAGAATAGGCCTATATTTGTGTTGTATCCAAGCTTTCTTGTTGTAGCTGTACAGGACATGCCCTAGTTTGCTATCTATAATTAATACTAGGTCACAATTTAATTGGGGGGGGGGGGGGCAAAATTTTTTGTACTCTAGTTCAGGGTTTTGCAACAGGGGTCCTAAGACCCCCTTAAGGGTTACTTGAGATTTTAAAGGGGGTAACATTGAGACAAGGGGTACCTGGGGGGTTTAACAGCTAATAGCATGTTTCATTCCTTTTCGTATGTCAAAATGGCAAAACTAAAGAAAGGGGTAGATATATAAATATTGTTCCTGTTTACTCCTTGTTGCACATATTTTTAACAAAAATCTGGTAATTATCTAGTAAGTAAGTTGCTAATCTTTTATTGACTGTTTATTTCCTGGTGTACTTGTTCAATATTGATGACGAGAAATGATGCCAAATTTCTTTGGACCCAAGGAGGTACTTGATGATTGTGGTAGCTCAAGGGAGGGGGGGAGGTAATTTACTGAGGTTGAAAAACCCTGCTCTAGTTAGTATCAACCCCAGTCATTGTGCTTAACTTTAGGCAGCTCCTCCTCAGGATAGAGCATGTAACAGAGAGCATCAGACAAATCAGGAGGGGACCTCACCAACCAGTTTTGCCCCATTATCCTTTACTGAATTCCGGTATTATGGGGCAGTTTCAGGTTGAGGTTTTATGAGACATATTTGCGAGTGTAACTAGTTAACTGTCAATTTAGACCATTCAAACCTTTGATGCAATATTCGTCATCAGCAACACCAATAGTAGAGCTCTCTACACAGTTTCTGCACCCCTTCATTAGTTGACTCGTTTCAGCTGCACTGAACTAAAATCAGAACTGAAATAACTTTTAACTGAAGCTATTAATAGGCTTACGTGTCCTGCAGTAGAGTTTTCACATTTTTCTTGTCATAACAAGAAAGGGCTAGCTTATTGTTATTATTTTTGAGTGGTTTGTTTACATGAGGCTCCATGTAGGCAATTGAAAGAGTTCCACTTCACTGGAGATAATCACCTGATGCTGGGAGTCATCTGTTTTGATATTATATTAACAATAGAGAGGAATTGTTTTGATGTGAAATGTTGAAGCACAGAATGAATGAAAGATAATTGGCGCTACTGTTTGTTGGTTTCTCTTTATGAACAGAAGTAAGATTTCAACATACTCATTCAATGGGAGAAATCTTAGCTGATTTTGGTTTTAGGGTCTTTGGTATTCCCACATCAAAGAATAGACTGTTAATCAACTTTCTATGGTGTCAGATCATATCACAATTTGGTGTAGGTAATTAGATATATATTAGCACCATTCATGCGCAAAGAAGCTCAAATAGGAGTAAATTGGTCTTTATATTTCCCCCCTTGTTGAATTTGACCTTCAATACATGCATATTAAGTTCTCAGAAATATTTTAAAGGAGCAGCATGATTTATAAACACAATTCCTGTCTGCTTTAGCACACTGTTGCCCAGCTTTAGTGATTACCATCGTGGAGATGAGCTTGTCTGTTTCTGAATCACTTTCACCAAGATATGCTGTGTTAGTTCCTTTGCTTGTTGGATAGAGATCCCTATTATTCTGCCTGACACTGACTAGCCATTAGTGGAGATAGTTGACAGCAGGAAATGCATCCAATATTGAACTCTTAACTCGCAATGGTCACCAATTAACCTAGTAGATGGTTGATTTCCCATCAACCAATGATTTGTTTTTAATAGTATTTTTGAGGAGCTGAATCCTTGTCAGTACAACTCTCCCACCCATATAGACGAATTCAGTGACAGCCAAGCAACCTTATTTCTCTGAATGGGGTTACAGAGAATTGACCCTGACATGGATGGTTTAGGTTTATGCTCTGCATTGATAGAAAATGTTGAGCATGATGAGTGTCATAATGGTAATGGTATTATGGTACTGATGATGATGAAAATGATGATAAGGACAATAGTGATAATGATGAAGATGTTACTTTTATTAACAGTGACCATAATAATTGTGGCAGTGACTGTGATTATGATGATGATACCAATACTTGTAGTAACAGTAATAATTTTTCCCCTTCCGAGGAGATTGGACTGTCAGGTGGCAGTTCTCAGATGCTCTCTCTGGGCATCCCTGCCCTCTGCCAGTTCAGGTGTGAGGTTGCAGGTCTGCGTTTCCTTTGAGATGTGTCACTCTCATGCCTTTCTTTGTCTTCCTCTGCCCACTCTACCTTCCAAAGGGGGCCTGGGACTGATCATGCATGCCTCACTGCAATGTATGACCAAACCAGCGAAGTCTGGTGGATCTTAGGATGGCTTTGAGGTGGATGATGTTTAGTCTCCCATATAGTGTTGCTGTCTCTAATGGGTCATCTGAGTTCATGCCAAACAGCCATCAGAGCATAGCACACTCATTTTGATACAAGTGTGTACGTTCCTGGTTTCCTAGCAGCCATGGTTTGTTTGCATACATCATGATGCTGCATACATGTATACTCAAGAAGTGTGTATCCTTCCCTTGTTTGGAGGCTGAGATTCAATGTTGTGTAATTAATTATACAAGTAGTGTCACTAGGAATATGTTTCAATTTTCTTTATTGTATTACATCATATGGTTGAGAAATTAAGTTTAGCATGAATGTTAAAATGCACAAATTTGGAAATGGCTTACTTGACTTCTTTGCCTAGGTCCTGGCGACCCTTTGCTCTCTGAATGCAATTCTGTTTCAATCTACTTCTGTCCTACAAGTGTTTCTTTCTGCTGTTAAAATGGGAAGATCTTTGCAGCTTTTTTGATGTGATCCATCCATTTTGGGGGCAGCCTTCCTCTTGGTCGTGGTTGGTGAAAATCTTCTTTGTGGGCCTGGTACACCAGGGATGCAGCTCGCTTTCTGCATACATGGCCGAATCACTTCAGGCCTTTTTCTATAATGACATCTAGGACTGGCAATGGATACACTTGAATAAACATTGAAACAACTGACTCCTGTTGTAGGCCTAAAATCCATTTGTGTATGACTTGTCATCAGGACCTTACTTGATAAATACAATGGGAACAAATAACAAACAAAGGGTATCAAAATTTACAGATTCAGAAAAATGCAGATTCTTATTGGTTATTAATTACAAAAGGCAGATGTTGAGAAAGACATTATATACTTGAACAATTCAATGTCGGAAACTAATTCTTTTGCAGCAAAGTTTGGGCTAGAACCTTAATTACTAAGGCCTCAAAACTGCCAGGTGGGGGCCTGGTCCTTTTTAGTGGAGGATAATGAACCTGTTAGTTCTTTAACCTTAATACCATGTATGTAATCCCATCTTTGCCTTGTGTGAAACGTGATGCCCCAATTATAAATCTTTTAACATTATTTGTTTTAACTATATATTTTCTTGATCAAGAAGGCGCAACAACAGTAGTAGTAACTGTATTCCTTCATAGATATGTTTTTGTATTTTACTGTAGGTGTCATGTTTCAATTTTTGTTTTTGTTTCTTCAGGTACCACGTATTTCAAATTGGTTTCAGCTAAAGGTAAGTGTTGTTAACATACAACGTTAATTAACATAGATGCCGAAATATAAGTCAGTCTTGAAAGTAAAAGAGAGAAAAGCAGAAAGATGTTTTCATTCTTGAGTAAAAGTTAAAAAGTATTTGTGCATCATAGCTCATGAATAACTTGTTATTTTATAATGTTTGAGACCCCAATTTGGTTATTCACTTTCCAATATGCCATGATTGCCCAGTTGATTGTTGCTAATATCTGTTGCCTTTGTTTCAGACCCACTATTTTTAAGGAAGAGGTGAATCAATTGGATTTGTTTTTGACATGATGCAACTTATGATTTTTGCTGCTTGTGTAGAAACAGAGCTGTTCTTATTCAAATCCTCATTTGGTATTATTATTATTAAATCTCAGTCAAATTTACACCACGCTTAAGGGCAGGCAGACCATAGCTCTGCGTGGGTGAGGGGTTGTCTGTGCCCCCTCCTAAGAAATTAATTACTGAATCAGTGTACCTTTCCTTATTCTTATTTGAACTGTTGGGAGATTGGCTCTCGGATTTCTGCTGAGTACATTTTATAGAATGCTAGGTGGGTCTCTTTCCGATCTGAATGCCAAACATTGTTATATACTAAACACATGTACTGTATACTCTATACCCCCCTCCTTGCATCAGAAGGCAGCTACTGGGCGAAGGCCAAGAAATATAGGGCCTACCTGATGTTATTTGCTTCTCGCAAATTAACTTTTTTGAGAGGATCATGAGAGTTGCTAATAAGTAATAGTAGACACTAGCCCCTAAATTTTTGTAAGAGAATAACCTGAAAGGTCTGCAATTATACTCAAGCACTATGGTACACCCACCGTTCAGTGAAACATAAATGCCTGTTGGAGTAAGAATAAACCAGGTACCCCTTGCATCAAAGGTGCCAGGTAAAGCACTACCCTATCTAACATTAACCTCAATTCCTGTCTCTTTTGTTGTAATGGTTTTTCTGTATGCTTTTCATGTGTGAGGACTCAAGCAGACACTTGCAATTATGGGATATGTATTAACCCTACCTTATATGAGCTTTTTGGCTCTTCTCATATTTTATTGGGGGGGGGGGTATAGGCCCCTGGAACTTTGACACACTATATCTTTATATCGTTATATCCGCTAAATGCTATTACAAAGATGTTTAGCACGTTTATAGTTTAGCTCTTTTCTAACAAATTGCATCAAAAAGTTTTTAATTTGGTGTTAATGATGTCATCTATGGCTATGAAATGTTTTGCAATATTAAAAAATTTCACAAGTTTTGTAAAAAGGCCTTAAAACAAATTTTTAAAATTACAATTTGTTTTTTTTAAGGGTTTTTAGTATCTCTAGGGTATTTCTGCACGTATATGTTGTATTTAGGCAAGATATTTTAGATTTTGAGAAAATTATTTTCAAAAATGTATGAGTTGTGAAACTACGGAAAT
>JAAAKM020004645.1:0-11568 GCA_010016025.2 Alatinidae sp. Z8VKAUB7J3 | reverse complement strand
TTTAAGTTACCATTGGTAGACTGATGGCAATGGGTAAAGAAACCGATCTCGTAAGCAAAACCGGTAGGCCTATAGCAAGTGCTCTTTGTCTTTGTGGATATGATATATGGTCCTTACATTTCTGACACAAACACGAATAACAGGTCTATCGACTCCCCTCCACACTAACGATACATGTGCGGAGTTGTTTTGTTACTTCGTCATTGAAAGAAAGACGTTTTACAGGACGGTGGAATGGTACAATCGACATATTTTCTATTTCTCTAGTGTTCTTTTTAAAACAGACGATGGATTATTTCAGTTTTCGTTCTTGAAGGCAAATGACTGCTTAAGAACGAAATACTACTCCACTGCATGACCCTTCAGACATAGGCATAAATTTATGTAAGAAACAGATTCACGCCGTTTATGGTTTCGAGAAACCACGAGCGGTGGTTTGCTTTGGCTGTTGATTTGTACATTTTGCTTTTGTTGACTGATATTACCTGGGGAATTTCGTGAAGGGCTTGCTGCATGCTTCCAAACGAATGGGTAGATCTGTTAGGAAGTTAATCACAACAAGATGCTTTTGTTTCCGGTTTGACAAAGTGAGCCTCGATTTACGTAATGAGTAGATTCATTGACATTGTTGTCATGAATGCATGAAAATGAGATTCACAAAACCGAAGTAATTTCTTCCTTTCCCACATTTAATTCTCAGTGGTCAACGATACTGTCCTGCGATGGCGATGAAGATGGTTTCCCAATGGAAAATTGCAATCATTACACTTCTAGCTGGCTGGTTTTCGGCGCTAATCGTTTCAAGCGAAGGTCATAATTACAAAGAATATTGTATTATCGGGGCAGGACCAGCAGGTATGTGCGCTCCCCTTCGTACTGTTTGTAACTCTATCGTCTTATTTACCTCTAACTTAACCTTAATTCTGCTGTTCATCGTGTCCTAGTTTAGGAAGGAGTACAGTTTCCTCGTGTCAGATATAAGCATTTGTTATTAACTTTAGACATCTATTAATTAAAAACGGACTTTAGAATAATGTAGCTGGCTCTCGGACATAGGTATTTCACCTTTTCGATATGAGTGTTGAGCACAGAATCATAAATTCCAAATTTTGCAATCTGAACAGCCAACCTGTACTTATTCTGCTGGCGGTAGTAATATGTGTGTAGATTGCCCAGAATGAGTTGTAAATGTCTACCAGGGCCAATATGAATTGCTATCATTAATGTGGAGACTACAAGATTTAGTTTCCTGTCGGTCATTTGCTGTTTGATAGGTTGTACGTGATAGTTAAATCAAAACTGACGAAAGATAGAGAAACCGAATGTTAATCCTGATAAGATGTAAGTGGTTGCCTTACATCCACGCAATTGTTGGTGCACTGAAAACCTTAGGCTTAGCCAGCCTTGTGTAATATATCATTCACAAGAAGTTAAACCGTAAACAGCGAAGCGAGAAGGCTTATTACAGCGTGAGCAGATGCGTTGATGTTTTCCAGTACATTAAATGAATGATGATAGATACCGCCGCTAAGTAAATTAAACAGGTGGCTGACATTCGGATTATGCTTAAACCTGTTTACAATAAATAGGAGACTTATTAACATGTAATTTGGAAACTAACTTGTACATTGCGTAAACGATTGACAGGAAGGTCGCCATTTTTTACCGATGTTGTTCAGTTGTGTGAAATTAGTGTTCATTTACTTGATTACTCACACACGGAGCTGTTGGACTTTCAGCTTATTAAAATCTGACAAAGAAAGGGACGTAATACAGGGAAAGCAGATGGTAGGCCATTCTAGTTTTAGATAACTGCCAGCTGTCTGCCCAGGAATAAACAGTGAACGTTTCATTGCAAATTCACTTATCCGCTCACAGGCAACATCTGTTAGCTAACTTAACTTTGTAGTCATGCTATCCCAGTAAAACGAGTTGTGATCTTCGCTACTAGACACGTTGCGATGGTACAATAGGATTTGGACGCAAATTCGAAATGCTTTTAGTATATAGATATAGTGGGCCTACTTAGCATAGCAAAGTTACTTTGTACGTGTAGCATGCCTTTCCTGATGTTGGTCGTTACATGATCTATGTACTAATCTTTTAAAATTCTATGTACATATTATACAGCATATTTCCTGCTACCTGTATATAGAGATGAAGACCAGAAAAAATATAGGCAACATTGAAGTTGGTAACATTAAATTGGGCAACAAGTTTAATACTAAAGAGAATTACAAGAAGTTTTGCATTAATTTTTATCTCAATAGTTCGTATCTTCACTAAGATACATATTCATAAGAGATAAATCTCTCGCAAATATGTATCTTAGTAAAGATATGAAATATTGAGATAAAATTGACTGCAAAATTTCTTGTGATTCTCTTTAGTATGAAGTTGGTAAGGAATGAAGTCTGTCATAAAATGTTTTGCAATCTATATACTTTTTTATACACTAGTTTATGATTGACATATTGTTTTAAAAAACATCTTCAAAAGTTGCTGCTTTACTGCAAATAGAAGTTGCCAACAATTATTCTTGTAGCCTTAATCATGATGATAGATCTTATTCATCTCAACTATTTTACAAACAGGAAAATAGATGAAACAAGCAAGGTGTTATGCCAACTATTGAGTCATTGTGGTCCAGTTTAAAGTTCAATCACTTTCCACTTCACCACTGGTTTTCCAATATGAAAGTTGTTGTTTAAAGAATTTTTGTAATGACCTTTATATGTTTTGTAAACTAAAGTACCGTACCATAAATCAGGAGCACTGCCCTGTCTAATATTCATCTATTTGCATGTTCCAATTTGAAGCAGTCCTAAAAGGGAACTGGAGCTATCTCCAACAGCAGTCAAATTCTTGAGGTTTAATTACTGTAGGTAAAGTTTGTCACAAACTGCCAGGTCAATGCTTTTTGTTTACATTTTATTATCAGTTGTTGGCTTTCCATTTAACTAAATTTTAGGTCTGCAGATGGGCTATTTCCTGGAACGTGCTGGGAGAGACTACATAATTTATGAGAGGGATGAAACTGCAGGTATATTTATCTTTCAAATCAAGTTACTGAAATATTGCATTTTAATTTGTTTCCTCTGTATTTTATATGTGGCTTGGTTGTTAATTTCTAAAGCCCTTTTTTCAAAATGTTGTACTTGACACTGAGCACTCCTTCATGTTACATATGCACTAAAATCCATATCTATGTCACTTCATTTATCTGCTAAGATGGAACTTAAGTTTGACTAGAAGATGAAGGAAACACAATTCATCAGCACTTGAATAGGCCTGCACATATCTACTCATATGCTTCATATTTTTGGCTTCTTTTTTCATTTACACTTAATATATGTTGAGTGGATTCAAACCCATGACCTCATGGTTATATACTAAACCAATGCCTTGACCATTGGACCATTAGGTCCAAAAGCTAAACTGGAGTTTTTTAGTGTCAATCTTTTGCAAATTCTCCTCCACTCAGTTGGTTTTGGCAAATCAATTAATTGGTATTTATGGTGTTTCGGCTTTCAGCCTTTACCAGTGCCAGACATATACATATTCATGCCTAAATTAACGCCACATTGTTCTTCCATAGGTTGGTTTTACAAGAAATACCCAAGACATCGTACACTAATTTCTATCAATAAGAGATTTACAGGTAAATCTTAGATATTTTAAGCATTCATTAACATTTTATAGTACTGCAATGCAGTATATAGTTATGTTATTTATCCAGCCTTTTTTCTGGTCTTCAGGATGCCAACTATCACTGATAGAGAAAAACACATAAACACTGATACAATGCAGAGAAATCAAGACAGAACAATCAAAGCCTGTTGAGTTATCAGTACTACAGGATGTGACTACTTTGATTGATTATATTGGCTGAAAATGTATTCATGACATATATAATTGATAGTAAGGAAATTTGATGACTAATTTATGGAAAATTAGATTTTTATAAATTTTCAATCACTCACACTCGATTAGGTAATGGAATATTTATATACTGTACAATCATTTGTTGATTTCAAATTTTTATGACTTATGTTGCTCCCACTTTATTTCTAAGATATGAAATTAATGGGAAGTTATGATTCAATAATCTTTTCTTTAATACTTGTATCAATAGAAACAGTCACACACCAAATCTCTCAAGTCTCATTGGCATGGGACTTTGATGTAAGAAACACACATGCTAGTTGCAAATTAGTAAGGTCAGGGTTGATTCCACATGGTCCAATTATTTTTCACTATGAAGATTTCCATACACCTTTGCTACTGACATGTCATTATTCAATTATGTCAGTAGCCAAGACATTTTTATAAATACACTATATAGTAAATTTATACACTTTCAAAAGTATTTCAAAAACACTTTTAACCTACATTGTATGTATATCCTGTAAATGCATTATTGATAAACAATACCAAGTGTTTTCTGACAGGATGTGATACTGGGATGCATGTCAACCAGTTTCATGATACTGTGAAGGGCAGACTTACTGGGCAGAGCAGCCTTGGAATTATACCGTATATACTTTGTAAGAATTGATTGGTAATAAAAGCTCAGTTTGCACTGATCCACCAGATAGCATAGTGGTTGTTCTGAACTTCCTCTAGTGAAGTGCTTTTGTGATAACACTTATATAATCTTCTTTCTGCAGGGAAAACAAACAAAGAATTCAATTTACGCCATGATTGGAATTCATTACTCAGTGATGATGATTCATTACTTATGACACGTTATTCAAAGGAGTTCTTTCCACCAGCAAGTTCAATGGTATGCTTTATTGCTTAATATCAGAACAGTTTCCTAATTAAGGGATAGTTTTGCCCACTATGTTGTAGATCTAACATTTTCTGGTAGAAGCCTGAAATGATACACAGTTGTTATGGAGAAGGCTAGGTGAATGTTTGGTGTTGCGTAGGGTGAAATCCAATTGTAGTAAGCCACTTGTGTTCCACATTTAATAAGCATGTTAAAATATTGCTGTAAAAATATCAGTTAAGTATGAGGAGGGACTATTTAGAAATTGTATAGTAACAGTTGTAGCTTGTAATTGGCATATTGCCTCATGTTGCATTGCACTATAAGATTATGCAATTACTGCTTTTTACAAGTGAGTAACACCTTGATATTATAAGTTCAAGTAACAAAGGGTTAAAAAGGTAGTGATATACTTGACAATCAGTTTTACAATACTGCATTATGATGCATGATATATTGAATCTGAACATCAGATAAGCCATATCCTAATGTTTTTGTTTTAGCTATTTTTACCTGCAGGCCCCTATAGTACAAGAATTTATGTTCTATCCTTACAAATCTGTAATTTGAATTGCTCTGTTTTACCAAATAGGTGCAGTACTTGAAAGACTATGCAGAAAAACTGAAGCTAAATATACAATATGACACTAACATACAAAATGTTTTAAAATTGGAAGATAAAGGCATCTTTGAGTTAACAGATACAATGAAAAATGTTTATACATGCAAAGTGCTAGTTATCAGGTATGATCACAATCTTTCACCTTCCACACATCCATTGTTGATAAACATCAGATTTGCAGTGGGATAGTACATTTTGAACTTTAAAAAATCTCATGCCTCAATGCCTGTGCCTGGCCTGCTTGTTCAACCTTTGTAGATGATGATGTTTATGAGGATGAAAAGGGTTCAGGAGCCAGTTGATGATTACTAAGGTGATGGTAATTATTAGTCCCTTATCATCTCCATGATGATCAGAATTATTATCAGAGTTGTAGTGGTCAGAATTATAATCTTCCTATTCTTGATGTTTGTGTTGCTGATGATGGTAATGATTATGATGCTGGTACCATTGATAACAAGAATGAAAAAAAACCCAATAAAATCATGGTGCTAAGAGTGTCACTATCTATTACTTTAAATTTGTACACTGGCCTTAAAAGTATATATAGTTATATTCAAGTTCTCAAGGCCAGAGTTGCATGGTTTATAGGGTTACATGAAGTGAAGCCAATTAAAAAGTTATTATCAATAGTTTTTCAAAAGTTATTGTAAGTAATGTAAAATGTTTCATTGCCCTATATAGTACTGGTCTATGGAAAGAAAATATACCACGAAAGTGGCAAGGAGTCAACTACACAATAGTAAGTTCCATTTTTTTAACGTTTTAACCTTTGCAATTATAAAAGATGCTTCTTTGACCTAGAGAGGCTTTCACTCTTGGATGGAAAAACAAGTTTTGAAAATATTTAGATACTTAGAGAGTTAACTTGTTGTTAAATGTAGGTTGGTATCTTCAGATTATGATCATCCATGAACTTAGTGTACTCCCTTACTTCAGATGATTTTGAGCAGTGCAACATATTTTATATTTCTCTAGTTTTCTTTTGTAACTTCAGATGAATTTGTATAACCAGTGTCTGGAGCAAAGCATAAGCATACAGTTTGTTACTTTTTAACTGGCACATTTATTACAGTCATCTTTACATACTGTGTGAATTTTTATATGATGTGGAAATTTTGGTTGCAGTGTGTTTTGATATGAGTACAAGTTTATGTCGAGAATATATATTGTCCATTTGCTTTTTAAAATACCAGTCTTACAAGGGCACCTGGTTATAATTGAATACTAGTCATTTCTTTGAATACAAAACGTAGCCACAATATTGGAAGGTCCAAGTTGGCATTGTAGGCCTATATTCCATTGAGACATTCTATATCCAGCGTCCTAGCCAATAACTCAGAACCAATGATGTATTAATGTGTCATGTACATGCTTATCATGCTGAGGACAATAGTAATGCAAAGCTGTACACACAGTTTCAACAGTCTTTTTTAAAACGCATAAGACATCTCTAATGCTAGGTATACTTTATCCATAGGTAATGATTTTATTGTTAACTGTTATATGATTGCTATTTGTCACACTTTAAGCAAGTGTCGGTTCCATGTTTTTAGGGATACCCAAAAATGTCTGTAAATCCAGACGACTATGAGGGAAAGACAATTTTGATACTCGGTAGAGGTATGTGTCATTTGTCAATAAATGAGTATGATTCGTTTATTTCTTACTTAAATACTATTGTTTGCAGAGTAGTCAGTTATTTGATTTCATGGTTTTTCAGATTTTTAATTATTGTTGTATTGATTACTTGTACAAGCTTTAACATTGTTATTTTTATTGTGGGCTCCAGGTAGTGGTAAATATAATTGCGTTGTTGTTGTTTTTTTATAATATCCCTTATGTACTTGTGCACCATGTACATGTGCATTATGTATACTTGCATTATGTATTGTGTGCTTTATGCGCATGCGCGTGTGTGCAACTTCTATTAATAGTTTCTGTGAATGTGTGCTGTTGGTTATCATTTAGGTGGCGTGTTTATTAATCAGGTATCTGATCGTACACAGTCCATAGAAAGAATTTGAGTAGATTAATGCAAGAGTTTCTATCCATATCGAAATATAATGGCAATGAGTCTCATTGCAGTTTAAGTTTTGTGAAATGTTGTCAAGAAAGGACAGGCAATTGATAAGTAGTACTATATCTTTCTTATTGAGAGCACTACATAGTGAACAGTTTCATGAATCTTTCAAGTGGAGAATGAACATGTTGGTTTATTGATTAAGTAGTTCTTTTACTTTATAAGTTCTTTTCTTTAATATACTGATCTTCCATCTATTGATTAATGTACCTGTCGATTTATTCACAGAGCCTTTTATTACGTCATTGGCCCGTGTGTGTATCAATGCATTGATCAATTTATTCAGTGCATGCATTATAAACGAGTTAATCAACCGATTTATCGTTGCATGCATCGATTTTCCCTTCTGTTTAGGTACTTTTGTAAGCGCCCTTCTCCCACCTTCATCCGTTTGCCCTTGTATCAGTTGGATATGGCGGCCACCTGTGTGTACTTCTTTATATCCATCAACGTACTAATTTATCTTTTGGTTCCGCCAATCGGCCTTTTCACTTATATATCGCTTTGCTATTTATGTTTATTAAAAGGTTTTGACTTCCAGTGACTTATTTTGCACATCATTGTGTTAGGTAACTCAGCTTTCGAAACCGCAAGCAATCTCCTGGGTGCAGCAAACTATGTCCACATGATGTCCAGGTAATAACTCTTTCCATTACTACTTATGACTTAACCAAATCTGAAGCTTAGAGACCATTAAGACAAACCTAAACATTACCGTACTAAGAATATCAGCTGTGCTCTTAGTCCATGATAATTTCTTACCTTCCTTTTTGCCAGTTGAAGCGTAGGAGTATGTTGATTCATCCAACAATAAATTCCATTGCCCAATGGGTTGTGGTCTGCCTATTTAGTGTAAAATATGTGTTCATAAATTCTTGCGCTCAGTATTTTCCGTCATTATCCTAGAAGTAATTTTATTGTAATTTTGTCGTAGCCAATTGTACTGAGTTGAGTAAGGAAATAATTCATTACGATTTGTAGAACAAATGAGGATCGTAACGCTTCCGTGAAAACTAATAGTGCTCCAGAGAAACGATTTATTACCGTCGTTGACGGCTGTGCGAACTAATTTCGAATTTCCTTGATCACGCCGTCGCTGCCTTCCATTGTTGCAAATCCATATTTTGGCTCTCACGGGATGATTTGCCTTTGTGCAAGGGTTGGGTCTTTCACTGGACGTCTCTAAGAAGACCAAACTTTTTAATATCGCATGGAATAACGCAAATTTTAAGGATGTTTTTGCGAAACTGCTCGGTAGATCTCTCACTATTCTCAGTGGTATTTATTGTTTTAGCAATTATCGTTGATTTTGGTTTGAATTTTTTTTAAAAAAAAGGACTTGTGATTCCTTTACTTAGTATGCAAGATACTTAAGTTTTTAATCGATTGGTTAATTTTCGGCGTAAAAGTGTTGAAGTAAGGGGAGTGGCGCCATTCTTTTCATCGCATTACCTTGCGGCATCTTTGGTCCGGATAGTTTCTTTATTCTTCTTCCCGAATCGCGAAATGATTTGCGAGAGCTGACGTTAGCTAAGGGCTTTGTGCGATGTGCAGTTGCAAAAATGACCGATTAGTCATTCTCATTCTTCTTAGCGCTTGTTACAGCAATCATAGGACGTAGGCTTGGCGGGTCGATTCGGTGATATGACCGTTACGTACCGACGCATTATAGGCAGTATATGAAATAAACACGTTTACAAATATTGTAAAAATTACGTCAGATTTGCTAGGTTCGCACACCTCTACTCTATAGATAGTGGCTAAAACGCTTTCAGTTAATTGGCGTTAAGCTTGTAGGATATTATCCGGCTAAAACAATGAGGAAAAAGGCCAGAAATCACACAATGATTAAAAGAGCTCTTTGTAAAATCAATTAATCCTCCGTTTAGGTAACTACCTGTCATACTAAGAGGAATAGAGTCATTATCACGATGAAATTAATCTTTACAACCAAGCTTTCACCATGTGGGTATCAAGATATGGGGATTTTTCAATTTTCATTACTTCTGTAGATTAAATATTTTCGGAGATACGTAAACAAACTCCAGGTGCTATACTCTGTCAATGCAATCGTTTACACAGATGTATTTTTCTCTTTGCAAAGGCATCGTCTTCGACTGTCTTGGGAAACACATTATGTCGGTGACGTGAGGTAATGTAGAAGGGAACTTTGAAGACTTATTTTGTATTGTTATTGGCGTTGGTCGTGGTGTCAGGCCACGTATACCTTGTGAAAGAAATATGCTAGAAGTAATTTTTTCCTATTCTACAACCCCCATCCCCCTTTGTATTACACCCTCTTTTAGTACTGTTCTATGATCAAGTGCACTCACTTAACTTTTATACCACACGTACAATTATAAATTCAAAGTGATGTTGTCAACTCGTACTTTATGTCAATTTCACTGTTTGCTGGGACGTATGCTGCTATACATTGATACGAAAAACGGTGCATGACTTAATTCCTGTGGCTGAATATTTGGACAACTAATATTTTGCGCATCGTTATTTTCGGATCATCAAGTTTTGGTAACCTTTTTTGCTGGATCCTTTAATAAATGAGAAAAACTTATAAAGATAGTAGACTGATCAATCGCGCAAAATCAATGGCGAAATAAAGACCGGTATAGACAAATGAACACTGAATTCATAGAAACCGTAGTCTCATGTAATTTTTAAAGCTCAATATCAGTATCGTGCTTTCAGAAAAGCTCGGCGAATGGGTCCTCTTGTTTTGTGTTGTCTTTTCAACGTTCATAATACCTTGGTCGAAACCTCATATGACGTAATTGGAATGGCTAGGCGCTTTTCCGGTATGCCCCCACCCCACCCCCAAAAACAGTGACCATGTTATTGAAGGGATGTGATTGACGATTTGAATGAGAGTATTTTGATTATATTTTCAGCTGGACATCTCCGTATATGCTCCGGAGACATTATTTGAAGATGTTTCATTTCACCGAAATTTTCGTCACTTTCACCCAAATATTTCACCGGCCCCAAATATTTCACCGGCATCACTAGAGTCACCGAAATTATTTTACTGAATATATTTTTACTGAAGATTTTCCTTACCCGAGTTTTGTACTTGATGTTTACGTATTTCATTTACATAAGAAACCATTAATTTCTAGTCCATGTTCCACTTAAAGCTTGATTGAAATGATTCATTAATGCATTTGCATGTTGAAATCATTTCCAAATTAATCACGAACGAAGTTTATTGATCCGTTTGACTGCTCAACTTTAGTTGCAGATAGTAAAACGCTTTGCATTTTGACATAACGTTGCGCATCATCTTTTTGATCAAATCGGGTTTTCATGCAATTTACGATGGTATCAATAGACCCAAGATAGATCTGTTGATAATTGTCTTCTGCACAACCCGAAAATTCAGGTGGTTCTTTCCGAACATCATATATTTGTGGCCGTTGCCTTTTTGGGACAAAATAGGAACTTGAATATCCATATTTTGTACTGCTCGTGTTGTTTTTCCCAAAAGCAATGAAACTTTCTCGTCTGAGCGTACTTTCTTCGAAGTAGATGTCGCTAAATTTGTAACAGATTGACACTCCATAACCGACAATTTCGTTTTTTGCATTGTGCGGGACAGGTTATCGCTGTGTTTCATAAGGGAGGAGGGCAGTTCATTATAAATGATGATGGGAATATGCCAGGCAGAAAGGCAATCCATTCTCGTTACTCAAGGGTGATTCTACTTTTTTGTTAAACATTGAAAAGGCACCTTGTTGTCTTTTAAAAATTGGGGGCAAATGCTCCTCCACCCCCCAACTCCTGTTCCGATGGCCCTGGACATAGAGCTTAAATAGTTTCAAATGTAATTTCGATAGCTTTCTTTCTCAAAACGTCACGTTTTTCTTCTTTTCTCTACTTAATTTTAATTTTATTGGGTTTTTTTTTCAGTTCTGTCTTTTTCCAAGAAACTTCTCAACTCTAAGTGGCACTCTTTGGGTTGTTAAGAGTGATTGTAGTGGAAAATCCATTCATCCGCAACGTACTCTTTCACAGTCATGCAGCTAACTATTTTGAGTCTTTGTTCAAATTAATAAGATTCATAGCTATTTTAAT
>JAAAKM020004640.1:0-11570 GCA_010016025.2 Alatinidae sp. Z8VKAUB7J3 | reverse complement strand
GAGAAGATACGAGCCACCATGCGACAGTCCAACCCCCTATAAGGGGAACCAAGGACTTAAAACAGCATGATGATGATAATGATAATGATCCCTTTTTGATAGAGTATATAGACTTTGCCACCTTCTCTGGCTTGCCTTTCACTGCTTCATCTTGTATAGATATCCATACAATAAGGGTGGACAGAGCCAGTATTAAAAGTTGCTGAGGTGGTAGGAGATATACGTATGGCTGTACATCACATTGTTAGTAAATATACTTTCTACAAAATACATCTGGGAGTACCTTAAGAATGGTTCTTTTCTCAGATTTCCTCCAAGGATAGCTCTTTCTGGGTTGGGAAATTTCTTTTCTTGCCTTGCCATGATTGCAGATTGATGAACATGAATGTCGATGGGCATTGTCTAACGCATTTTGTCTCACTGACTCAGGACCACTTGCAGTCTGCCTTGAAGAGGAATTAGCTATTTTGTATCTCCTATAAGATGTAAGTGATAAATGTAAAACTGTTAATTCACATCTCATGATTACAAGTGAAGAAAGTTATTAAAGAAGTACTCAGGGTTGACTATTGATCTTTTGAATCATATATCTATATACATCAATTCAATTGTGCTAGTGAACCTAGTCAGATTTGCTTTGGTCTTGTGGAAAGCTCACTTGTCCTCAATAAAAGAGGTGAAAGATCTGATTCTCTGAAGGGCCTTGGCAATTATGTCAAGAAAGCCACATGGTCTTACAGTCATTCTGGATATTGTAACATTGGTAATAATTGTAGTAATGCACATTCTTATAGTGATAATGATGATGACCATGATTCATGCTTATAATGAAGATGATGATTGTTGAGCGATCATGCCATAGGGCACACGTTCAATTCCCAAGGGGCCATTGGTGATGTCAGAAAGAGCATTCAGTTTTACGGTGCTCTCTGCTTCAGCAGGAATCAATCAATATATATGTGGGGAGTACATGGTATAAAACCACATATTGTTGTTGTTATTGTTGCTGTTAATAATGATGATGATGATGATGATGATGATGATGATGATGATGATGACAATGATGATAATTATGATGATAATATCAGGCTGCTTGTGGTGGAGGTGGTAGTGATGGGGAAGATGAGGAGCAGGATACTTGAGTTGATGGTGATGATGATGATGATGATGATGATGATGATGATGATGATGATGATGATGGTAATAATAATGATGATGGGCTGATGATGATTGGTAAAGAGACATAAAAAGGAACAAGAGGTACCATTTTTTGACACCAACACAGTCCTAGTTTTCTCTTAAATTCTTTACTTTCGAATTGACAGAATCAAGATTTAAAAGTTTGCATAATTTAATGGAATCCTTTTATTGCTTAAGTTGTCACCACTCTCTGTATTATAGAATAAATTCCCCCAAAACAGTGTTATGTACCTGTTGGAGTCATTGTTTAAAGATATGTTTAAGTAAAATTTGAAAGTGCCCAATTCCAAATATATCTAGTTTGTTATGCATCTGATCTGTGCAATATTATCGAAAAACCTGGGACCATTCTAGATCTTCTGGCATGGATATCCGAGTCAATAGGGTACAAGGATTGTCTTTGGACAACCATCTCTACGTACTGGTACGTATTACTACGATTAGTGTAAGCTACGTACAACACCATGATTACAAAACTGTACTGATTACTGAATTTGATGTGAAGCTACACATAACTCTAAGGTGTTACCTCAACCCTGCCACCTGCTATATTCAGTAGGCCTATAACATATACGTGTCTACATCCTATTTTAGTATCTACAGGATATGAATATATGTAATTAAATTTATAGGGCCTATGCCTATATTGTTATATATATATCAGTCATGACGTTGGATTATGCATATGACATTCAACATTCTCACCTCTCCTTCGTTGCTTTGGCCGGCTTTCGTTCCCATTTAGAATAGTCTGTTTCCGAAGGACCACCTTTAGCATATTGCAGTTTTGCAGTCAACAACTTAGGTGCAGAAGCCATGTACTTTTTACCAATTGGTTATTTATTAAATTGGTTAGGGTTAAGAAAACATCGATGGTGAAAGTGATTGCTCTTTTAACTGCGTGAGTATCAGGTCAGCGGTATTAATCACCAGGGAAACGATGATAATAACAATATGGCCATCAAAGGAAAGATCACCTGATCAATGAGTTATCGTACTCACTCGAAGTTTCAGATATCCAACAAGTAATCAAAATCACAGTCACGGTCAAAGGATCTAGGAGAAACCAAACTACTACATCAGCCTATGTTCTGTCGGAATAAAAGAGACAGAGTTCATAGAGGCTCCTTGGTAGGAGCGTAGACTAGGTGATAACCCTTTCCTCAGGCCGGCCGTTTGGCAAGAAAGAAGCATGCTCATCTTGTCCTAACGAAATCAAATTCTTCGCAGCTAGAGCTGTGTAATTATGGTATCATTAGCATAAACAAAGAAACCCTCAGAGGAATAAAACCTAGAGCAAGTTCTGTGGTTAGGAATACTGTACATTACAACTGGCACTGCTATTGTAGTCCTTATTATTTGAAAGATACATTAGCTTATTCAGGGACGGGGGCATAGCCTGCAAATGGTCTCTTTGCGCCAGGATTGTAGCTTACCGTTTGAGTTCAGGGTAATTAACCTTTCTGACGAAAGAGTTCATCTTGCAATGAAACCTCCGGTTAGCCCGTTATAATGTTATGGAGTGCGTTTCGCTTGTAAATACAACACAACAGTCTCAGGCTGTTCAAACTTGAACGTGCACACATACTTAAAATTAGGAACATAGCATAATAGCGAGATCTTAAATCTATGAATATCGACAGAGAAAGATGGGAAAAGCCAGCAGCTGATCGAGTTGGACGAAAACAAGCGATGGGAAAGAGAGGGATGGCTCCGAGGCAATGCATAGGCATGATTCTGATTTCAAACGGCCTCGGAGAAAGGACAGAGAGCACAGAACTCCTCTAGATACACAGTTCAAGTGCATTTTGGGTAATAGAGACTGCTATCCTCTACACTGGCCTGTAAAGTCAGGCATGAGGTGTTCAAATGCCAATCTAAGTTAATATTCAGGGTTGAGACCCATAATCTTCCGAGATTGACGGATCCCGACGATGAAAAGTTTATAAGCATACAGTAAAAGTTAAGAACATCATAAGAAAGGGAAGGCTTAAGTTGAACTAATACTGTAAACATTCTGTAGCATTCTGATGTAAATACCACAGCCAGTAGATTGAAATGGTCTGCAGATATCATTGTAGAAGTTTAGTCGTTAACAACCTTTTATGATTTTACGTTTTCAAATTTTGACCTAATATTATATTTCAGAACTAGGATATTAAGAACATAAAGACTTTAGACCATTTAGTATTAAGAATATTTTAGGATCATTTTAGGGCTTTTTTCAAATTTCTAAGAGCATTTTAAGCCTTGATTATTCCGAATGTTCATAAAAAAACATACGTGGTATTACTAAAGAAACAAGAATAAAGTTAGCAGAATTACCACATACTCATATATACCGGTATGACTTATCCAACACAAAGTATCTATCTAACATGAAAATTCATCGTCATTAATTGTTACTGTTACTGCCTATGATAATTGTTTTCCCATGTTTACTGTGAGAATACTATTTGCTTCAATATATGCAACTTAGAGACCATTTTGTAGTTTTGGTAAGATTACTCTGCTCTGTGGTAGATTTAAAATTCAAACATTGGTATCTTAGCGACTTTTCTTGGGTTAGGTGGCAAAACCATGATAAATTTGGTATTATTAAACGCTTTCCGAGGAGGTCAAGTGCCCTCTTTCAAGTCCCCTAAGTACGCCAATAAATTCAAAGTAAACTACTGCTACTATATGACTATTTCCTAATTATGCAAAGTCGCAATTTCTTACCAAATAACACGTTCACAATGATATGTAGATGTGAGACAATATGGCACAACGTTTCCTCTTACGTGTTACTTATCCGAAGTCGATTTCCAGTATCCGGGAGTTTCTGACTACTGCTTTTGCTTTTTGCCCGCATGACTCAAGTGTCGAGTGACGCATTTCGCGCGACGTGTCCACCTGAAGATTGTCACTTGCTGCATCTTAGAATTTTTTGCAATCTATGTCAGCAACGCATAGCCTTGTAAAACGATTGCGAAGAGGGATTATCAAATCCGATAGGGTTGAGTTAAAGAAGCTCGGTCGTGATTGTCAAATATTCTTCAAGACACTTTATTGAGAGTATTGAATATTGCTTGAAATAGCGGAAACATTAAGTACTTAAAAGCTTTTTTCGTCTGACACTCCTCAGTGTACGATCTTCAGAATGACCAAAATAAAACGTATAAAAGTATATAATTAACTGTATTTTTGAAAGAGCCAATCAGAAATGAATTTTGTTTTTGGACCAATCAGCGTCAACTACTACGGATTAATTGAATAGGCCTAATGAGAAAACGAATTCTCTATGTCTACATAGCAAAGGTTTTCTTGCTTTTATTTGGACTGACTCCAGAACGGCGAAATGAATGCAGACCTGGCCTTTCCTATGATACGGAAGCAATCGTCGCTGTACACTTTGGCACAGTCTGGGTTCTCAAGCAAGTGCTGCCTAATGACACAGTCACATTGCTTACTGGTATTTTTGGTCTTTGAAACCCGAAGTGGTTGCTTCTTTTCAGCAGTTGATGTTTGGCAAATAAACGATGGTATATGGGTCTTAATTCGGTCAACCAGCCTTAAAGTCGTGCGGCCTACATAGCCAGTCATATGACACTTTTAGGCCAAAGCGGCTTTTTTCTAGAGAACTGTGAAAGGTTCGATTCGATAGTGCTGTCAATAAGGTCTTCGGGATAGCCATTTGAAAGAAAGTTTGTTTTAGAAAATTGAGTTCCGGTTCTAATTCGGTATCGGAGCAAATCATGAACGCGCAGTAAACTATGGTTTTGATGAGATTAATTCTACGTGTTTTGGGGACAGAACGAATTCCAAGAGATGTATTGGCCGGAAAATGTAGGCTTCCTATACACGCTGGTACGGAATTTAGTGCCCTCTTTCTCGATTAAAACATCAAGAAACGGCAGCGAGTTGTTTTGTTCCTTCTCAAAAGTAAATTTTAAAGCTTGGAGTAAGCTGTTTAGATTCGAAGAATTCTTTACATTCAGAATTCGCAAATGTTTCGTCAACATAACGGAAATAAGCGATGGGCTTTTAGAAGGATTCAAAATGTTGAAGTTCATGGAAGGCAACGAAGGAATGGGAGCTGTATTACTTTGTTGGGAAGTAGCTCCACGGTTTTTGCTCTTGGTGTTTCAAAGAACACTTATGAGATTAATGTGATTTACCGATGTCCTCAAATGCAATAAGTAGTCTACCGGAGCCTGTATTGCAAGGAGGATGGGAAACATTTTCTACGATCCTTTTCCTACTTTTTCCTGTATACCAAACAGTACAATAAGAATTTGCTCTATGTAAGAAAGGCTTCAAAAGAAAATACTCGACACAGAAAATTCGGACGATGCAGAATATACGTTGGCTAAGTAATGCTCAAATTCAGGTCTGCTAGCTTCCCAAATCAGTTGTTATCCAAAATAGAAACCGCGATATTCTACTTAAACCTCGGGCTGGAGCAATAACTAGACAGATTTAGACAATAAAAATGCATATGACTCTGCAGCTATGGACGACGCTAGAATTAGTTCCTGGCCTTTGAAATCCAAATATCCTAACGGTCCAGTCCGGGAATAGATCCCGAGGCCTCCATTTGCCGCCGATGAGCAGGCTACTGAAATCTATTATAAAAGAATGAGGCAGTAATATAGGTAATTCTATAGTCTTTTTAATTGTCCTGTTTTCATAAGAAAGAAAACAACAATGAGAATATCAATGACAATTTACAATTCTTGCATAATTATGTATTTCATTTTGCTACTTTACGATTTTCTTGCTTATTGCCACCTTTCATAATTTGAACACCTTAGAAATATTATGCCAACAGGCTTTGCACGAGACAAACGAAGACAGTTAACGCTTTAGCTCCACTGTTGTGCTCCACAGAAAGTAAGTGGCCTTTTTGTAAAGGAAAATCAATTGTTTGCACTGAAGCTTCAAAGGAGAATGGACTCGAGAGAGTCGTCTCAGTCTTGCACCATCATCATGTAAAGGTGTTCCCATCAACTTCCCATGTGCTACTCATTACTATAAAACTTTTAATATTACTAAATGAATACTTAAACTACATGCTGCACACTTTTTCTCAAAATGCACGAGTCGTTGATTAGCATATATCTATCGAAATCATAGTTATGTTGCTTAAAATTTCAGTCCTCTTCAAAACTTCCATCTTTTATAATTCCATATTATAATCAAGAATGAGGATATCTGCAAGTTTTCAAAGTTTGAACAGGAAGATAATTATGAAGAACTATTTCGATGGAAGAGACATCCAAATCGCCCTCACAAGTATCTACATTTTGCTCAAGTTTGGTTATTGTGTTGATTACTTATGGACATCACTTCCTCTTGCAAAGGGTTAGCAGACAAGGTATGATAAAAAACAAAACTATAAAGATATTATAAGTTTTTTATTACCTGGGGAAGCATTTTAGTGTTTGTACTTTCCTTTGTAGAGGAGACCAAAAAACATTGCAGGTCTTGTGTTTCAGCAGGAGTGACATACTAAGATTGGTCAACTTACAAGGGGGCATTGCTTGCGCCCCCTATAAACTTGGTACCTGAAGCAGCGATATGCAAAGCTGCTATTACTTGGATGGAAGTAGTTGTCAACGCAGCAATCTTTCAGATCAGGAAATGCTGTTAGATGTGGAATGCAGACTTGTGATAGAAGCTACCCAGGAAAAGGATCACATTTGAAAAGCCTAGGAAAGGAAATGGTTGACACACTACCTGTGTTCTTTTCCTTTTTCTCAGACTGTATATTTCTAATAGTTTTCTCCTTTATAGAGATGTATCCAGGAGCTGTATATCCACAGCTCATGCAGGCATTCAATGTAATTTGGTGGTTTATTCGTTGTAGCTTTGGTCTTAGCAATTTATGATTTTATCGTTTTAACCATCCTATGGTCCGTTTTGAAATTTCTCACATAAAATACAATATCAGTTTTCCTTTTACTTTGAACCTGTTCACACTATCTTGTAGTGGTAAGTTTCCCTACCTGCTAAGTTTTAGAAAGACAATTATGACAACATTCTATGAGATAGCTGAAGTCAAACATAACGCACGTCAATATGTAATGCTCGGATAGAATGTTATAGAGTTCAAACTTAGCAGTATGATGGAATGAGTAATACCTTGGCTCTGGAAATTTCATTACAAGTTTGAAACGAAGTCCGAGAATGTCTATTTCAGATCTCTCTCATATTGTACGCAGTGTACTGGAACGTCCACGACGAGGCTAAGCAAGTCAATGATGTCCATTCACTTTGTTTCATAATGGTTTTAAATCATACTAATATTTCGTTGTCAACAACGAATGCTTGGAAATTAGACATTAGACATTAGACATGCTTGGAAATTAGACAACAATCCCACTTTTGTGGTGTAAAATTGGATATCGGATTCCATGCCAGACGTACTAAGTCGTGGACCTTATGAAACCTTCAATCGTTATTAATGATCACTACACTAGTGTCCTCATAACAAAACTACAACACTTTCTGTAAGTCAGTAGTTGAATACAACAAGTCAGTGACGTGAGTCGAATCCTATTAATAGCTGCGATTAAAATACATGTTTTCATGGATCGAGCTAAATGAAATGTCTCCCTTAAAGCAACTGAATGAAACAACATTTGTGCGAAACTGAGATCGTCATTTGAACAATAGGCCTATGTAGGGCAGAAAATATGACTGGACAAATTATCTTACGCATGTTCCTGCAAATGTCAAAATATTATGCACAAATGGTTCTTTTGAGACTATGATGATCAGAAATTATCGACCGATCTAGTTACAAACTTTGACGTTCGGTAACCAAAGAAGTGACCCGTGCATAAACGGACAACCCTTCTTTAGCCAAAACGGCCTTGGCTACGTGTTGGCAACAACGTTCTCCCAAACAGTATTTTCTAAATACAGCTGCAAAATGTTTACACGATTGCAGTTATTGGAAAGTTGTGGTGCAAGTTTTCATAGATAAAGTAAACTAGCCAGTCTATGCGGTGAAGAGTATCTTTTTATAGGCGATATCGTCAAATATGTAGAAACACGTTAAGTGTTTGCTCATTTACTCGCTTGCTCACTCGCTCAGTTGCTCACCCACTCACTTGCTCACTTGCTCACTTGCTCACTTGCTCACTTGCTCACTTGCTCACTTGCTCACTCGCTCACGTGCTCACTTGCTCACCCACTCAGTTAACCACTCACTTAAACGTGAGGAGTTCGTGAGTCCGATGTGGATGTTTTGTGGATAACTCCACTATCCTGATTGTTGCCAACAAGCCGGGGTCTTTCTCAGTATGAGCGTAGACAAGGGTCCTGGTAAAGGGATTTTAGAAACAGAAGGGAGATAAACAGGAAGAAAGTAGCTTTAAATCTGAAAAAATGTTCGGAAAATTGTCAATTTTGCAAAACAATATGAAAACATAATTGGTTTCTGTTTGGATTTCTTGTTGCGTACCCACGAAATATTGTTTGTTTATAACTATGTTTCTTTACTTACGCGCGTCTACTGCGTTATTAAGCTATACCTAAATCCATCAAAGTAAGTGAAATATCGTATAGATCTAATTTTATAAATCCAGAACTGTAAAATTTAAACACGTACGAAAATTATCCAAATAAATTTACGCTATATAGCACTAAATTAGCACCTTCAAATCTCAAGATCTCTCAGATTATATATCCCGTAACTCACTATTTAAGCAGATCAAATAACGTAAATCATATCTAAACATGTTGTAAACGTAGTATCCTTCACCGAAGAAAACATAGTTTTTGTAACTTAAGTCTGCCCTTGCGCGACAGAATCATTTCATTTGTTCCCAGGCCCGTGATCATGACATCTCACGAAAGCTAAGTTGCCAGCTAAGAAAAGATTTAAACGTTCTCTGCAGAATAATATATAATAAATATTGTTTAGTTTCTGTTATTGTCACAATTATCGTGCTTACGAAGATTAGTTTGTTTATACAACTTCATTCTTCTAGATCAGTACAATATCCACTACCCCATCTTGCACTCCATTTTGCAAATTTAAATAAATTAAATAACAAGCATGAAAGGAGAAAATAAGGTAATAGATACGACATAATGCATAATGTATTAGGCTTTCATGATAAATTTGCATACGAGAGCCAAGAGACTAAACAAGCACTGGAATGCCTACAAGCATGATGGCGTTCTTTAGAGCTACGCACTAGCAAATGGTGCCATGCGTAAAGAGTTTACTCTTTCCGTCTTGGCAAGTCGTAAATTATCTGTTGTCTTTTGTCGAACCTTTTAATTCTGCTTATGACGTTGTGGGAATGAGGAATTAATGGTAATACTGTGAAACGGACCTTAACTACAAAAGCGAAGACGCTAACTCGTGTTATGAATGTTTACTCATTCCGTCTTGGCAAGTCGTAAATTATCTGTTGTCTTTTGTCGAGCCTTTTAATTCTGCTTATGACGTTGTGGGAATGAGGAATTAATGGTAATACTGTGAAACGGACCTTAACTACAAAAGCGAAGACGCTAACTCGTGTTATGAACGTGTGGGTGGAACTTGTCTTTCATAAGTGGTATGACACCCACACAGGTGGATGCAATTTTTTTCATTCTTGGAACATTTAGCTTTCGTTGGTCAGCAATGAAATCTCTGCTTCTTGAAAAGCCAGATCCGTTTATTCCATTTGTAAATATCTAGAAAAAGTTTTTGGAGCTGCAGAAAACTTAATTTGTTTCGGCCATGAAAGACGCGAATCTTTTAATAATTCCACGACGTCTGTTTTTCGTGTTCAATAGAAAGGTATTTAGACAAGATGCTCCACTTTATCGTTATTTTCCGCTGTTTTGTTTCCAAAGTGACATTAATTACCCCTATTCTACTGCCGTGAATGAGATCAGCTACGAATGGCTGCTTAGCTTTGATTCGATTGAATGGGAAAACTGAGACGAAACGTAACGAGAAGCAAAGACTTTTCAACTTGGTTTCTAGTGCACTGTTTACAAGCATCCCTCCTTTGTATGCTCAAGCACATATAGTGTCGATTCAGAGTCATCCACATCACATCCCAGTTTTCTGGAGCACAAGTCAACGAAGCTAGCATTAACAAAGTTTGTTTTCTGCATTGAGTTGTTTGGTATAGTAGCAAGAAGTTAACAGGTACTATGGGGATTTACGGAAAGTTGTTAGATATTCCAACCAGCCCTGTCGAAGGAAGCACTGAATCAAAGCAAACGACTCAAGAGTCACAAGGTAAATGGAGGAAAAGCCCTATACCCATCAAGAAGATGTTCTCACGCCAAAGTTCTTATGAAAAAGTAGTGGATGGCGATAACACGAAGACATCGAATAAAGACCGCAAGCTGGTTCGAAGGTTTCACTCCCAGGAAAAGGTCAACTCAAAGCCAAAGAAAGGAAATACAGGAGTGGCCGGATTTGCTCTAGGATTCGGGCTCAGTGCAGCATTCTAAACAAAGAACTAATCCTGAAGTGGTTCTTGCTTCTTGAGGATCAGAATAGCATCTTCGCCTCCTTTACTATTTCCAATGGTCGAAGCAGAACACGAAGCGACGGAGAACACTTCTTGCTGAAGTCTTCCGTTAAGATCTGTTAACACGAAAGGAGCTCTCGAGGTCGTTAGTGAAAAGCAGTATTCGCTTCCCGTTTTTGTCGGTCAACAAGAACAACCTTATGCTCACGGATTTGAAAGGTATGCTCAAGTTGAAGCCAAAAAGGAACTTTCTGATTGAATCATATAATGGTAATAAGATTGTTAAGCTTCTATTTTGGAGCTGTTCTTAAATATTTCTAAGTGAAGTGTATAGAATTTGTACGATAAGTCACACTTTATTGTTGAAGAGTGAGCAAATGTAAAATATTGTAGATTTAAAGAGAAGATATATGAGAATGACATTTTAAAAATGTACGTCTTCTTTCTTGACTTGGAAAGTTTTCTGCGTTGTGAAGACTGTGAGACAGTTTCCTTGAAATCTTATTCGATTGCGTTTCCTGGTCAGAACTGTGTCTAGGACTAAGTAGATCTCGGGGGTTCGCGCGCCAAAGCTTTCAAAGCGTATGGTAGACGCATAGTACTTTCAATTCCAGATTAAAAGCAATGCCAGATAAGATCCTTGGCCTTTTGGCAAGAAAAAGCCATAGTAACTGTTCTCGTTGACGACAGACTCTTCCCAAATTCCGTGACAGGCGGTGCTGCTGGGTGGTTGAGATTTCCTCGTGGTTTGGTTCTCTTCCCGGTGGTATAACTGGAGGTGCGTTGCCCATACACGTCCTAGCTGCTCTGTATTTATTAGTTAGCCTGTTTAATGGTTTCACGTTTATTTTGGCTAGATTCAAAATCAGGTCCACTTCTCATCCGGAGTCTTTGATT